>KZ451896.1:771524-1024929 GCA_002786265.1 Apostasia shenzhenica
CACTGTGTGTGTGAAGAGGGTCTCCAAATAAGGGTTGGAGGAGGTGAGTGAGTGAGCCCTCACTTAAAAGTGAGGAGGGCCTCTAGTGAGCGGATAGAGGAGGATTTGTATGGACTTCTCCGCCTAAACCAAGGAATGTGTTATAGTGATATCTTTTCGATCGGGGTTGGGTGGATTAGGCTCTAATTTGAGCCGAACCACATTATATCGTGTGTTCTTTGTGGATGTGATATTTTCTTCTTGTCTGCACTTATATTTACTTCCGCTTGTATTTTGCACTAACTGTTATATTTAGTAAATTAAATTAAATTTTAATTATGTCTATTCACCCCCCTCTAGACGTCATACTTGATCCTACAATTGGTATCAGAGCAAGGACTTCTACATAGGTTTAACCACCTAGAGCAGTTAGTGCAAAATACAAGCGGAAGTAAATATAAGTGCAGACAAGAAGAAAATATCACATCCACAAAGAACACACGATATAATGTGGTTCGGCTCAAATTAGAGCCTAATCCACCCAACCCCGATCGAAAAGATATCACTATAACACATTCCTTGGTTTAGGCGGAGAAGTCCATACAAATCCTCCTCTATCCGCTCACTAGAGGCCCTCCTCACTTTTAAGTGAGGGCTCACTCACTCACCTCCTCCAACCCTTATTTGGAGACCCTCTTCACACACACAGTGAAGGCAAAAAAAAAAACAACTAAAATATTACAAAGAAAGGAAATCACTCACTCTTCCTTCTTATGATTGAATCTTGAAAGCTAGAAGAAGAGTGTATGAAGAGTTTGAGCACTTGAGTCCAAGTTCACCTAGATCGCCTTGAATCTTGATTGAAACTCCACTTGAATGTTTTTATCAACTCTTAGGATGGTGGAGAATGAAGGTGAATGTTTGGAGCAATTAGAGAATTTTATGAACCAAGAGGAATACACCAACAATCCCCATCTCCTTATATAACAAGAGCTCCAACGGCTATAAAAAGGAACTGGAAAAGACCTGGAGGTCGACCCCCAGCTAGCCGTTGGAGGATAAAAATAGGCCAACGGTCACTTCCAAGGTCGACCTCACCACTCAGGTCGCCTCCAGGTCGACCTGAAAAAATCCTCCAAGATGGTCAAAGTTTCTGTTGAGGGTCGCTGCTGAAGGTCGACCTCGGGGTCGACCTAGAAAAATCCCCCAAGATGACTAAAGTTTCTGTTGAGGGTCGCTACTGAAGGTCGACCTGGGGTCGACCTCACTACTGAAGGTCACCCTTCAACTATCCCAAAGCTGCCCTGGAGCTATCACAACCAAAAAGAAACATCTAAAACTATCTCACCATTACTAGACCACAAAATTAGGAGAATTTAAACTTTTAAGATTATCTAGGTAACTCGTAGAGATTCTAAGTGCTCAAACTTATATCCAGACTATTCTAACAATCAAGATCAACCTCACAACAATTTTACTCTCAAGTAAAATGAAAATGAACAATAATAACATATGCTTCACTTGATTTTTAATACTTGAGCCTTTCTCTCCAACTTATTTATATCTCAATTTTAGTATACAATTGAGATGCAACTTTAATAAATCTGAGATTAAGAAAACTAAATAATTATGTTAGTACAAATTAACTTAAACATATTGTTAAACATCAAAATCACAATATTATCATAAGGGAGGAACCAACAAAAGGTTCAAACCTGCCTGGCGCATGCGCCTCACCTCGTTTCTCCCAATAGTCACATCAAAGTAATAAATAAAGATAAAGAAAGCACCTTCCACGAACAAACATTCCATTGAACAATCTCTTTTACATTTTGTCAAAAAAAAAAACGCCTCCTTCTTCAGCTCTCTAAGGAGAGAGCCCGAACTGATCCGACTCCGCGAGTAGACCCCAAACTGCTCGCACGAACTCTTTTCGACGGCGGTTCTCTTCCTCCAGCTCTTTGACTCGGCCACCAGCGCAGCCCTCTCCTTCTTCAGCTCCTCAATTTCGGCGACCGCCGCCTCCAAGTCGCCCTCGAAGCGAAAGCACTTCGACTCCAGCTCCATGATCGCCTTCTCCACCTCAGATGGCTTCAGTCTCCGAAGAAGGGAAAGCGCTTCCTCCATCTTCTGCTCAAGCGATGCCGCTTGACCCCTGCTAGCTAGCCGCTTTTCGACCTGGTCAAGGTGCGAACAGATGTTGCGCTCAAAGTATTGCGCGCTCAAACTGCCAGAGCTGGGTCCTCTCTGGCCGCCCCCTAACGAGACCTCCGGACCATCCGAGGGGCTCGAAGGAGATGAAACGGGTGTCAGAGTGCTTCGCTTCCACAGCGACGCATCCAGGGCTCCTGTAGGCAGAGGAACGGGTGGCTGATTCTCCGCGACTTCTCTCCCCGGCCGCATTTCGTCGTCGGCAACGATGATGGTGTTCTCCACCAGAGGGGCCACTTGAGCGTCGCCTTGAAGGGATCTGGACGCCACACGCGTGCCCTCCCCAGCGTTGGAGAGATGGATTCTTGGCTTTTTTGGCGCCTCCTCGCAAACGAGCGGTCGTCTTGTGCCCGCCTGACCCGGTTGAGTAGGTCCCCCAGCTTCTGGAATTTCGTCCCGAACAAACCCAGCGACGTCCACAGGTATTTATAGTTTCTACAAGCCCACGTGGCACCAGAGCACGCGCATCAATACGCTTCACGACAATCGGGAGGACATGTTGCATCTTGATCCACGCTCAATCATCTGGACCGCACACGTGGAAGCTTACGTGGCATCAACGACACGACTGCTCGGCGTCGAACATGAGAAAGTATCACCCCGAACAGCAGACGCCGAAGAGCCCGAGACGAACAACAGGGACCAGAGCTGACCGGCGCCTGGCGAAGTATCGATGACCATACTGCTTTCAAGAGGTATGGGCACTCCTGCTGTCAGACTGTACCGTCCGTACATTATACAGCAAATGTCAGGGCGTCTCCCACCCCCTGCGGGCATTGATGGTCTGTCACTAGAGCTGAAATCCATTCTGCTTAAATGACTCTACAGAGCAGACCAGGATATAAATATCTCATTGTAACGGGAAAAGTCTCTCCCAGGCTGGACCCAAAAACTTTTACCTCAAATCCCCTCAGCTTTCTTATTGTAATCCAAAAAGAAAGATTGATTCTAGTGATTTTTTAAGCCTCCCCGAAAGGAGCCGTGGTTTTTCCGCTCAGCCGATTTTCCACGTAAAAATTCTGATTGTTTCTCGTCATAACAGTAGATATTAAATCGCTTTTTTTCTTATTTTATAACTGAATTCTCCAAGTATTTCAAAAATAAAAACATATGTACTCATGATAAATATATTTAAAATATTATATGTCACTAATAATAAATATCTAAATAATCATGATTAAAAATAATCTTTTAAATATCTTATAAAAAGTTTAAACATATTATTTTTAGAAATTTGATAATTAAATTGTAAAATAAAATAATTAGTTTAATATGAGAAAATTAACGGGTAATCTCTCAAAATATTTACTAACATAAAATATTTACCACCGCATAATTGTAGCATAAGTGAGTTCAGAAATACACAAAAACTATGAATTATATTATCTTTTCTTCACGAGCCGAAGATAATCATGTTATAAAGAAATAAATTTTTAAAATAATGATTACAAATTTCACATTTCTTACAACAATGCAGCTGCCCCCATATATATTTTAAAATAAAAAATAATTAATTTTATTTCACATCTAATGCATGCTAAAATAATAATTAATTAATTTCACAATTTAATAAGAGATTGAATGAGAGGGCAATCTTTAAATCTTACCTTTGTTTTCATTAACAGAAAAAAAAAGTATCATGCATTCACATGAAAGATGATGAACAAACAGGATGAATACATAACCATAATTCTTCATGCTTCATAAATAAAAAAATCTAAGAACTAACAGAACGGACAATTATGCTTGAAGCTAGTGAGTTGATCCAATATTTGCTTTAGTTTTTAATATATTTTTTTATGGGATCGAGTTTTTAATATGTTGAAAATCAATTAAATGGGTGTTTGGTTTAATGTTATATCTTAATGTTATGTTATGTTATTTAAATATTATGACATTTAGATGTTATTTTTTGAGTAAAAATTTCACAATTTTTTTGAAGATTCTCTGAAATTGTTTAAAGCTTGGAAAACCAGAGAGAAACAGACCACAGCAAAACTGGTGCAAAATGCATTGTGAAAATTTAATAATCAGATTGGAGTATGCAATGAAAAAGCAAAGAAAAATGAAAAAAATAATGGCATGACAAAATGGGTATATAACAAGGAGATGAAAGAACAAAAAAGTAAAATAAATAACTACAGAAAAAGGATCCGAGAGCAATGGAGAAATGAGAAGAAGGAAAACAGGGAATGACGAGAAACCCAAGAGTTGTAGCAATAATTTCTCACCATGCTCCCAAAACAAATTAAAATAACAGGATAAACAAATTGATATATTTTCTCAGTGGGCTTAAATTAAACACAAATTTAGTTCAATATTCTAAAATCAAATAGAACTACAATATTCTCTTAAACTGTGTTAATCTACGAGGTTAAAAGTTAAAACACTATTCTCTAGTCTAAAAATCGAAGGATTGAAATGAGATGGAAGTTGACGGTCTGAAACATAAATTTCAATTCCAGACTAAAAACAGATTAAAAATGTAAACTAGTAAAACAAAAGGAGATACGTTTCTTCTGTTTTTTTTTTATTACGATAACAATAACTAAGCCTTAATCTCACTAGGTGGGGTCGGCAACAACAACACTATGTTTTTTTTATTAAAAAAAAAAACTGATATGATGAACCAAGAAATCTACTCACTGTCTTCTCCCCCTTCCTTTCTTGGAGGCCTGCTGCTCCAATGGCTCCTTACCTGTTACTTCTGATATATCAACTGCAGTATTATGCAGATCAAGAGCATGTTCAATGGAGGAATCAGTCAGACGATAGTAGTTTTAGCAGTTATAATTCAATAAAAAGGCCGAATTTTAGTAATATGTACCATCAGGACCCCGAGCCATGAGAGCAAAGAAGATATTGTTCAGTTTTTCCATCTTTTTCGCATCCTGGGCTTGATCAGTCTTAAACTTCAAGCACTGTGAGGAAAAAATTAAATAAAATAAAAAATTAATTAACGATAACACTTTGATAATGCTCACAGTATGATTTCACAGAATACCTGTGACACTATGAAGAATAAGCTCATCAATTTAGAACATAATAATTTCATCTTTGGAGAGTTAGGACAAACTAACTCAGTGATGACATCAAGAACAATGAAACCACCTTAGGCTGTGCTTAGCAACCATTACTAAACAAAGTTTAATCTAACTGGACTTAATGTACACCATGATGACCTGTGATTAAAAAGAGCGAGGAGTGATCGTCGGGTCACGTTTATATGATTGAATCGAAATTACTCGAATAACGAGTGACTTAGGCCAGGCTTCTAGGTGAAGGGGCACAGGAATAAATCATGTCCTACATCAGAAAGAGGAGTTCTTGAGTTATGTAAATAGCGTGAACTCAATTTATAAAGGCATTTTTTGGGGAAAAATAGTGAAGGTAATGACGGGAAACTTCATAATTAAGTGTACTTAAGTTGAAGTAGTTGTGAGATGGGTGACCTTCTTGATAAGCACTTGATCTCCTCTGGCACCAAATCTTCCAGGTATCTTACTCCGAAAAAGATAAACTAGTACCCACAAATATTTGATACTACAATCAAAATCTCTAAAAAGTCGTGTCAGATCAAAAAGAAATCCTGAGACACCAATATGTAGAGACGAAAAAGTCATGTTGCCCCTATGCCATCCACCCATAAATGAAGCAAAAATGAAGTGGCAAGAGATTGTCATCTACTTCCAATGTTGTTTCTACATAAGTCTCGACTCTTTGGAGACCTCCCAAAGCAATTCAACTCCATTCAAGACTAAGGGAATCAGCCTCATTTGGTTGATCGTCCCATCTCCTTCTCCCTAACTAGTGAGCTCTCATCTCTCTTGTAGTAACTCTTCTCTCTCTTGTAAAAATAATCAAATTTTTCTAAAATTTTTTCATCAATATTTTATATTTATTTTACAT
Source organism: Apostasia shenzhenica (assembly GCA_002786265.1). Lineage (NCBI taxonomy): Eukaryota > Viridiplantae > Streptophyta > Magnoliopsida > Asparagales > Orchidaceae > Apostasia > Apostasia shenzhenica. The sequence continues at coordinate 777,624 of KZ451896.1, forward strand.
CAAACACAAATTTAAATATTAAAATTTAACTTTATTTCACATCCTACACAAATCTCAACCTTAAAAATTAACTTTATTTTACATCTAACACACACTTAAATTTAAAAAAATTAATTTTATTTCACATGCAACACAATCCTTAACATAAAAAAACACAATTATCAAAAATAAAATAAAATTAATTCACATCATAGTAATAAAATAATTTTCTCTTTTTCTATTTCTAAAAAGCTTAAAACTTCCTAAAAACTTCCTCCAACAAAATGAGGCTATAGTAAATTTAAAACCACCATTGAATATCATGGATTTCCTCTTTTCCTCAGGTTTTCACGTAAAATTTGGGTTCTATATTTCTTTAATTTATTTATTCATTTTTCTTTAGATGCTAGATTTAGTTGAGATAATTCTTGATCAACAATTTGGAGGTTCAATTGAGAACTAAGTTCTTCAATTTTCCCCATACCAAGCCTTTCTATCAAATTCTTTTCACCGTGAAATTCCATACCAAGCCTTTCCTCTCCTTTATAATCACTTACCTAGATTTTCCCGATGACAAATTCACCACATGGTGACTCTACTCCACCTGAAAACCCCCCTTTGCTTAACCCTTCGACAGCCAACCGCAACCAACTTTGCGCTATCTCCACCGTAGACCAACACCTTCAAACCATCACCTAAAATCTGGCCCAAATACAATTATACAACTGAATATAAGACAATCCAGCCCTGACGAACGGTGAGGACTCCCACCCACCAAACAAATCTGCCAACCACTTGAGCTGAGGCTAGTCTAGCGGAAACTAGTGACTACACAAAGGGGGAGAGCCATCTAGAAGTCTGTCCCCCCAGCCATCTCAGCAAATTCATGAACTTGAACTCCAACCAAATCCACAGCTTTGATCCCGTGAGACTTCCAAGTCCCTGAAATTTAATGACTACAATGGGAACGCCGATCCTGCTAAATATGTCAAATGTTTTGAGAATGCAATAGGCATCTATAGACCAATATCTGATACCTACAAGTGCAAGCTTTCCACAATACTTTGACGAAGCTGGCCATAGATTGACTCGATGAAATCCCGCTGGGCTCCATCAACAACTTTGACACTTTTACCCAGTAGCTCAATGTGAGGTTCACCGCATCGAAAACCACCACTCAAACTATCCATGAGTTGTGGCAAATCAGGCAAAGACAAGTCACTATATGACTGCGTTGATCGATTTTTGCAGCTTAAGGCAGAGATGATAGACACCATCGATGATAGATTAATGGTCTTTGTGCACAAGATGAAGCCCGCAAGTCTAAAAAGCCGAAAACTATTTCAAATGCCCGGGAAGTTGACGAAGTATCATGACAAGTTCATGCCTTCCTCTTCATCTCTCACCAGTTCTTCAAATTTAAATTCAAAAGTTCAACCCCAATCCCAAACCTACCTTATTGAAGAGATATTTTTAGTGATGAAAGATAGAAATTACATCAAACCGACCTCCTGGAGATGCGATCTAGAGCCTCACAAAAGATGCATCTAGGCATTGCAGGTTCCATCAGAAGTATGGCCATCATTTGCACTAAAGCCAATACTTCAAGACCCTAGTCAACCAATACATATGATAAAGATCAATCTCCCTAGGTACTGGAAGCTTGAGATACTTGAATCTCCAACAAAGGTGGCCAAAACAACTCTTCCCACAACAAACTATCCTCTTGGAGACCTCACAAAAAATAACTCCTCATCCTTCGAAGGCCACCGACAAGAAAGCGATTATGACCATTTTCAGGTTCAACCCCACTCAAATCCAAATAACTTCTTCAATAACCCTAAGACCCTCAAGAAAGGTTTGCAACATCTAAACCCGAACACTTTCTTGTCGTAATGAGGTTCGATACCTTATGGTATCTACGTCTTCGGCCACACGGCAAATCAACAAACTATCCATTAGAAACACTTCTTTGATCAAAAGCGGGGAAGCCTATACAAACAAAAAATAATAAATTCAAGCCAACTAAAATCCCTCCTCACTAATTACAAATGAAGAAACAATCAAAACCAAAACCGATAAGATAATTATATAATAAAAGCAAAACCAAAGTGTTCTTAAAATTCCCCATCACCATTTTGGATTGAGTGGTATACTAGCTATTGTCCTCAATCAGAACTAGTAAGGACATTTATGTGTCAATCTGTATCTTTTTACATAAAAGAACTGTGCCTCCCCTAGACTTACCGATAGTACTTTCCTCTAATTAATGCTAAGCCTAGGCTACTCCCTCAAAGACTGTCCATTTTGGCCTTCATCCTAGCATTCTCTTCTCTGCATTTGATCAACTCGATCCTTAGCTCTTTCTCCCCTATGGAAAGTAGGTCATAACTTTTTAAAGAGTAACCAAGCGGTCCTCTAATGCTTTGTTTGCCACTTCTAGGTCCTTTTCCTTCCTCACCATCATCTCGTTCGCCACTTCCAGCTCCATTTTCTCACCATGACACTAGAGCTTCATTCTCCATCTCAAGGGCTCCGATTTGCTTATCGGCTTCATCCAGTCCCTTCAACGTGAGAGAGTCGAGATCTCCCCTATCCCGTTCAAAGTTTTAGCAATGGATCGAGATTAATGGTCATTCAGTTTGGGTGCCTGAACATCTTCAGAGGTGGGGACTCCTAACTTGGCCTCTTAAGACTCTTGACGACCAGTGGTGCGATTGTCGCAAGCACCCCATCTCCGTAGCAAATAGGCTCAAGTTACCTTGTCTGTCCTTCAGGCATGGGATCAATCGCATTAGTCTCCTAATCCACACCCAATCCTTGCCTTCCTGCTTTTCCATCATCTCCGTCCTGCCCCCCTCCTCCTTCTCCTCTTCCTCTAAGGCAGCTTAAGGGACAATGGAAGTGGCTCTTCACTAATACGAAGAACTAACCAATGTAGTATTCTTTGATGCAGAAAGATCAAAGAGAGATCGAGACTCAGGCAACTTGGAGGCATTCAGATTAACATTCTTCGCAAGACCTTTCCCTCTATCCCAATCTTGGTCCAACATTTTGGCTTTGCTTGCAAGCCTGTTGAACATCAACACCATTTTAAAACTCTCAAATGAATAGAGGTGATTCCTTGGGCTCTAGCAATTCCTATTTATTGATGACAAGGGATCCCAAGTATCAACTCCTGCATGCGACCTGCTAAAACGATCAATGGCATAAATACTTAGTGGAACCTTGAGAAAGGGGAGAATATTATATCATTAAAGTGCAAGAGATCATAGTTGTCCATGTGGACAATAAAAAGAAGAGAAAGTCAATCCAACAATTAGAGAAAATTTCAACACAAAAGATGGCTAACAAATGATTCTAACAGTGCCTCTGAACTGATGAATCAAACCCTCAATCCCGAAGAAGCTTCCCTTGGTCCCCTCTGACACAAAATTTTTTAGATATCTCACACTAAAGAAGATAGCATAAGTCTACAAAGCTCTGACAACCCAAATAGCTAAAAACCCTTGCCAGGTCAAAAGGAAATCTGGAGAAATGGCAACCTATAACGAAAAAATCATTTTGTCCACCTACCATCCAGCTATAAAGGCAAAACGAATGGGCAATGGTTGGCCGTTGCTTCAACTCTTGTTTCCATATACTCAAAGCTCCTCAACAACCACTCAAAGCAATTCAACTCCAATCAAGACTATGGAATCAACCTCATCCTACCTCTCTTCCCATCTCCTTCTTCTTGAACATTGTCTCTCTCTCTCTCTCTGTTTTCTTTTGTTGTAACTTTTCCATCATTTCTAATCAAACCAATACATAATGGATTCAAAACCACCATCAAACAACATTGTGGTTTTCCCCTTTTCCTCAAGTTTCCATGAAAAACTTATGTATTCTTTATTTTCTAGATTTATTTATCCCCTTTTTCTTTAGCCATCAGATTTAGTTGACTTAATTCTTGTCAACACTTTGTTATCTGTTAATCATGTAGTTTAGGTGCCTCTTCAAGAAAAGATGGCATTTAACAAAATGCAGTGATTACAGGTACTTGATGATTGGTAATTTGCGATATTTTTCTCCAAGTGTTCAAGAATAGCAACATAAAATTCATTACAAGAAGCTTTTAAATGTTATTACCAGTCGGCTACATCTTTTTCCAAGAACTTTCATAACTCTACTGGAAATGTAGGTTTCCCTGTAAAGTCCATTTAGCATTGAATAACCCTCAGTGACTGGTGCTTCTTAGACCCACCTTTACATATCTGAAGATCATCTACAATTAATCATATTGAGCTTTTTACCCATCAAATACTGATCTATAGTCCCTACACATAATTCAATCTGGTTTCCAGCTTTCAACAAAACTTATCAATATTCTCATGCTTCAATGCCTACTTAGACTTTTAATTTCTCGGCACCTGCTCACTTTTGTCGATGCAATGCCCGTCTAATGATCATAAAACCCAAAAAGCATTTAACAAGAGCTGTTACACACCTCTGACAAGAGCTGTTACTAGCAACCAGAAACCATATTGCATCACTCTTGAAGTTCAATAACAATCAAAATCATTAACTTGTTCAACTTTTAGAGGCCTGCTCCAATTGAAAAGCTAAACATGCCAAAATGATCTTATCGCAATTATTTTGCATTGTCTTCATAACTCCTCTTACACAATTTACTTATGTTGATGCAACATATAATGTCAATTTTAGTTTATACAAAAAGATTTGAATAGCCATAACGTGGTTCCAATGAAAGGAAGCTGTAAGGTAGGGTTTTGGAGGGGGCAGTCCATATTTCAAATTTTATGAAAATTAAAAATACTGGGAGATACTTGAATTTAGGAATTATTTTGAATTTTGAGATATCAAGAACCAATTTCAGAATTTATTGAGAAAAGAAAATTTTATACATTAGTTGCCCTGCAATTCACTAAAAACTAAATGGAGAACCTTTATTGTAATCATGTTGGTTGAAATAAGAAGTACTCAATACGGTCATGGACATAGCCAAATTCATTGACTACAAAAAGTTTGTATGCTTCTTTTTCTTCCTCTTGCTTTGTCAGCCAAAATCTGCAATACTTGAAAGTGCTATTTGATCTAATATTCTCCTCTATTCCTTTCATTTCTCTCACAAAAATCCACCTAATTGTATATCTATCAATCTCCATTGCATACGGGTATACCATCAAACTCTATGATGTTTTCCTCAATGTCTTACTCCTACATTCTACCTAGCATTTTTTGTTTAGCCAAATCATTTGTAGTATTAAGATGTTCGTCCAAAATATCTTAAGATGTCTTAGGAGTTTTCCAATTTATGTATTGACCAACATTTAGACAAAACAAAGCCAGTCCAACTATATTTTGTGAACTTTAATATTTTTAATTTTCCCAGGCTTTTCTTCCAAAATATTCCTAAAACACGAGATAGCAAAAATCATTAGCATTCTGAACATAATGAGATAGTAGATATAAGCATTACATGCCATTAATAATTATTGAACATCACTGTGCACTTCTATATCCTTTTCATAGGGCACAAAAGAAAATATCCTTGTCGAGATGGTAACTCATTCATATGCAAAATCAAATAGCTGAATGTAAGAGGAGACACTTATTTTGGACTACATATTAGAAGGTTTCAACAAAATTCAACAATAGTGGAAATATCTTTTTTATAGATTGTCATTACATCATAGTTCTACGCTGAACTAAAGATCATTATTACTATAATAACATTTTACTTCTTTGTGGAAGAGAACAAAGATTTTGATTGTCTAAATAACTGCAAAGACTGATAGCATTACACCACTTTTAAATATCTTCACTGGGTATTGGATGGAGTCATCAAAGAAGAACACTATTGCTCGATACCTCATGAACTGGAAAATTCCAAACATCTCACATTAAATAGTAAAACATGTTCTTAATCCAAGTTGGTATTATGTTATTTAATTACTTCCACATGTCAAAGCATAAGGTACAAATGCATGTTTACTAACATGCATGTAGTCACTATGCCAGGAATAAGTGTAATAACTCTCTCATTTCAATGTAATCTATCACATCTTTTAGCAATAAATAATATCCTGCCTCACAATTTCACGGTTAGAAACATGCCCATGCAATACAATAAACAATTTCCATTTGAACTTGAATTTGACATGAGTAATATTACTTGGAAATGCAGAAAATCATATCCAAGATACATACTTACAAACAGTAAAGCATCAAATACCAGGTTGTAAAACCAAGATAAACTGCAAAGCATCAAATCTACATTGATGTTGACAGGGAGAAAAACAGTTCAGATTAAAGCACTAGAGCACCATTGGACAGACAATGCTCACATAAAGTTTGAGTCCATAAGAAGTTATGGTTATAAGAACTCAATTAGTCTTGCTTCCACTAATTACCAGCTACCATTTGCTAAAGAACATCACTGATAACTGAGATTCCACACAATAAATGATTTCATGTCTACCCTCTACATAACTGCAATCTGTATAACCAGTCTAATATGCGTGGAGCTTAATCAAAAGTCTAGTTAAACAGCCATACATCAAGATGCCAATCTTAGCATTTTTGCCAAAAGATATCCAGTCAAGATCCTCAGAGTTCAGAGAAAAATATAATGAACAAAATAAAATGGTCAAAATTAATCCCTATGAGTCAGGATAGTGGTGATTGAGAGCCTACCACACGGTTATCGGTGACCTTCAGAACGAGCTTCCCATCGCAATGCCGATACTTCATGACATACCGGGCCTTAACGTTGACAAAGGATCAAAGATCGAGCAAATCAGAAGCATGGATCAAAGAGAGAAACGAGCAGTCAAAAGAGAACGGAGTAGGGGTGTGGGAGGTTTGGGATGAGGATAATTACGGCATGCGGATCGGCACGGAAGACCTGGATGGATCGCTCCACGAAATCGTCCCAGGAATCGATGTAAACCATTGCCGCTACAGAAATCGGCGAAAGAAAAGAAACCGGCAATGGGAGACGAGGGGAAGGCGGCAGCGGCGGCGAGAAGGCTTATGAGAGTTCTTCGAGATGGAAATTAGAAAGGTCTACTTCTTTGGTTCGAAATATAAAAAGGGTAAATTGCATCCGGGTCTCAGCGTTTGCAAAACCTTACAACCTTTTACTGTTTGGTCCCATATCAAGATTCCACCTTTTCTGATTATCTCTCTCAGTTTGAATTATTTGTATATTTTAAATAATCATTATATTTTTCAATTCTTACCTTTCTAAAAATTTAAATTTAATTTTTCTTATTTTTTATTTCATTCTCTTAAAACAATATTAATATTAATATTTTAAAAACTAAAAGTTAATAATTAAAAATAATTTGAGAACAAAATAGTAAAAAATTAACAAATTAAAGGTTTCATTTTATTGGCACAAAACAGCAGCGATTTTATTATATTAGAATTAAAATTAAGATTTTTTAAAAATTATGATAAATTTTTAATATTTTTTTACTTGAGAGGCTCGAATGAAATTAAAAAAAAAGTTTAAAAACATTTAAGCGATAAATTACATGCCTCTTTAAAGTTTTTTATATATTTTATATAGATTCACAAAATTTTTAACTTTAAAAATAAAAGCCAGCTATTTTTTAGTCTTTCTTTTCCTAGAGTAATTTTTCTTTCAATATGCCTTCTAAATAGTAGAAATCAAAACAAAACTATCACCTCTCAGCTGCAATCCAATCCAATTCCTTAGAAATTAGATCTGGATGCAAAAATCTCAAATCCTCAGACTCTCAGTTGCAATTTACATTATAAAATATGAAAGTTTTTATTAATATTATTTTTTTTAAAAAAACATATAATTTTTACAAAATTCTATGTCCTATAAGTAGTCCAAAAGAATAACTACTGAACAATCATTTTTTCTTCAATAAAATTATTTTTTTATTAGATGTAATATTCAAATAACTAATATGTATGAAAAATAAACACTGAAAATCAAACATCTTACATAAGTTCAATAATTACATTAAATCCCTATTAAAAGGAAGACTTAATCAAAATCAAGAGTTAGGCCAAATGGTTCATTAGTATATGGAGATTGGTTAGGTTATAGAGTAGTTTACAACTCAAATGACATCTTAATTGATTAAATCTAAAAACACCACTATTTTAAACAAAATAATAAGGTCTGTTTGACAGCGAATTCAGATTCAAAATAAATAGAATCGGATTCAAAATTTGAAGCAGTTTCAAATAAACGAAGTAGTTTCAAACTTAAATTTTGTTTGGATAAAAAGTGCCTTAAAACTAGTTATGAATCTACTTTAATTTATTTTTGTTTGGATGAATATTAATTTAGAAATCACTTCATCTCACAATAAAATCTCAAAAATAATAAAAATACATAAATTTTATAATAAAAGTAAATAAGAAATATTTATTCAAAATTTTATAATTTACTTGAATATTATTAATTTAAAATTCTTATGATCAGGATATATATCAAAATTTGAGATATTTAAGAGATATGGTTATGAGTTAAAGGATGATTTGTTATTATTCTTTAAGTTTTAGATTTATCAGATATAATTATCTCTTAATTTTAACCTTGAGAGAAATACTAAATTTATCCCCATATATGCTTTTTTAAAAATCTGGGGAAAAAGAAGAAAGCAATCGCGAGTCTGAAACCACGTTTTCGGCGGTTTCGGCTTCGGAGCTTCGAAGCCATTTCACGCTTCTAAAACGAATTCAGATTTATAAGATGAATCAGAATCGTTTGGCTAATTAATTTTATTAAATCGGCTTCGTCCTGCTTAAAACCGCTTGAAGCGGTCAATATGTAATTTATAATTCTATAATAAAGACTTTCATATTATTAAATTTTATTTATAATAAATTATATAATCTTAATTAAAGATATCTAAATATTTAATTTTTCTAATTTGTTTTTTATTAAGGTCTAGGTTCAGGATTTAGTATTAAAGTAATTTAGAGGTTATAGTTTAAGATATATTGAGGTTTAGATTTGGGATTTAACACTAGGGCCTATTCGTTTGTAAGATTTAAATTTAATAATATTAAGGGGGCGTTTGGTTCAGTATTATCTTAATGTCAATGTTATTTAAATATCATGTTATCTAAATATCATTGTTATTCATCAATGAACATTTATTTAGTTTAATGTTATGATATTAGAAAATATTAATGTTATTCAAATTATTTTTATTTAATTGAAAGTTATTGACATTATAATAATAAATTGACGGTGTTATCTTGAGATGTAGCCCGATTTGGCGTGACATCTAGATGTCAGCGTATAATGATATTTTTTTAATTAATTATAATATTATTTAAAGATGTCATTAAATCAAACAATTACTTTCTAAAGATAATATAACATAATATTGAGATAACACTGAATCAAACGCCCCCTAAAATTAAATTTAAATAGAGATAGCTTTTTATTTGTGAATAATGTGAAATAAAGTTAGTTATTATATTGGATATGTCAGAGATGTGATATAAATTATTATTATTTTCGTAATATATGTAAGATGTGAAATAAAGTTAATTTTTAATATTAAATTTTATATGTGATGTGATATGCTTGTTTAAAATTAAATTGGGTTAATTTTGAACTGCAAGCAAGAATTTAAAGTTTATAAGTGATATATTCACTATTATTTTAAAAAATTGATATGAAGCTTATAATTTTTTTAAAGTGAAAGATTAGTAATACTATGAAATTAATTCAAATTAGGATAGACATAATAATTCTACTACTGGGATTGTTTTAAATTTTTAATTTCATACTCATTACATGAATTAAGTTTTGGAAATTATACACATCTATTTGAGGCGAGAGCCAGACGAATTAAATAAGTATGAGTACGAATTGTTATCACAATTTGCCCCCCAACACTCAAAGTTGAATGAGAATCGCAAATACGCTTCAACTTAAAAAAAAAAAATCAATTTAGGTTCTAAAATTGTGTTTTTGTGCTATCCTTATGTTCTAAGAGTGATAGATTTATTAAAATAGACATAAATAACCCTTTGCCTTTACTTTTTATACTCATTCCATGCCTCTTTCTCTCTTTTCAACAAATTAAATATCAGCTAACTTTATAACATTTAATTTTTCTTAACAGACAAATATAAATTAAAATTTAAACTTATTAAAATTTAAAAATTTAAAATTTGAAATAAAAAATTCTATATACTAATTTAGAACTTAATTTTGGTCACATAGATAATGAATTTTAAAAAGAAAATATCATAGACCAATTATTAAAGCAACAACAACAACAACAATAACAAATCCTTAATCCCACTAGGTAGGGTCGGCTACATGAATCCTTTATTTCCATTGCGCCCTATCAGTTACCAAATTCTTATCTAAGTCTAAGTAACTAAGATCGCTCCTTATAGTTTCTTATCATGTCTTCTTTGGTCTCCCTCTTCCTCTTTGTACATGGGCAAAATTCAATAACTCAATTTTTCTAACTGAAGCTTCAATCGGCCTACGATTTAGATGTCCAAACCATCTAAGCCGACTTTCTCTAAGTTTATCCTCAATTGGTGCAACACCCACTTTCTTTCGGATATACTCATTTCACATTCTATTCTTTCGTGTATATCCACACATCCACCTTAACATCCTCATTTCTGCAATATTTATTTTATTTGTATGTTTTCTCTTTGCAGGCCAGCATTCAGCATCATATATCATCGCTGGTCTTACTACAGTTTTATAAAATTTACCTTTGATTCTGGATGGAATTTTTCCAGGAAAAATCCTTAGTCAAACCTCCTTGTGTCCGAACAGAGGTAACAGCTCCTTCATACATGTCTTTAATAACTTGAATATAAGCAGTGCATATCTCTTTCTTTTCTAAAACTCTCCAAAGTACTTCTCTTGAGACTTTATCATAAGCCTTTTTCAAATTAATAAAAACCAAATGTAGGTTTTCCTTTCTCTCCTTAAATTTCTTCATTAAACTTCTTAATAAATGAATGGCTTCTATAGTAGATCTACCTGGCATAAAACCAAATTGATTCTCTAATACCTTAGTATTATGGCGTAATTTTTGTTCGATCACCCTCTCCCAAAGTTTTAAAATATGACTCATTAATTTAATTTCTCTATAATTGGCACAATTTTGTACATTGTCTTTATTCTTATAAATAGGTACTAATATACTCTTTCTCCATTTATTTGGTATTCTTTTAGTCTTCAAAATCATATTAAACAATCTAGTGAGCCAAAAAACTCCTTCATCTCCTAAGCACTGCCAAACATCTATTGGGATGTTACCTGGTCCTACTGCTTTTTTATGCTTTATCTTCTTTAAAGCTTTCCAGACTTCAGCTTTACTAATACGTCGGATGTAAGAGTAATTTTTACTTTCTTTTAGGGTGCTGAATTCTGTAAGATCAACTGAATTTTCACAACTGAATTTTCATAACTTTCATTGAAAAGCTGTTGAAAGTAACTCATCCATCTATCTTTGATATCTTCTTCCATGAAAAGTACTCTTTGATCTTCATCTTTAATACATTTTACTTCAATTAAATCTTTAGTTTTTATATCTCTTGCCTTGGCAATCCTATATAATTGTCTTTCGCCTTCTTTAGTGTCTAGCTTCTTATATAAATTCTCAAGAGCCATATTTTTTGCATTGCCTACTGCTTTCTTAGATTCTCGTCGAGCCACTTTATATTTTTCCCACTTATCCTTATTTTTATTTTTAAACTAATCTCTATAACAAATCTTCTTCTCCTTAATTTTTTCTTGTACATCATCTTTCCACCACCAAGTATCTTTATTATTTGGAATCATTCTTTTGGATTCTTCCAGCACATCCTTCACCACCTTACGAATACAGTTAGAAACTGTCAACCACATAAGATCAGTGTCCTCGTTAATGTTTCATTGCCTAAGTTCTAGAACCTTCTTCTTAAATATACATCTGTTCTCATTCTTTAGATTCCACCGTCGAGTTTGAGGATAGGATTTTGACTTATTATTTCTTCTCCAATACTTTATCTTAGAATCTAAAATCATTAATCGATGTTGGGTAGTCAAACATTCACTTGGAATGACTTTACAATCTTTACAATCCAAGCGATCTCGTTTTTTTATAAGAAAATAATCAATCTGAGTTCTTGAAGTTCCATTCTTGCACGTGACAACATGCTCATCTCTCTTCTTGAATAAAGTATTAGCAATTATAAGATCATATGCTGAAGAAAACTCTAAAATAATTTTACTCTCCTCATTTATTTCTCCAAAATCATATCCACCATGGATACTATTAAATTCCTCAACAACACTTCCAATATATCCATTTAAATCTCCTCCAATAAATAATCTTTCCTCCTGAGGTATCTCTTGTATTAACTCTTCCAAATCATTCCAAAATTTTTCCTTTATGCTTGCATCCAAGCCTACTTGGGGAACATACACACTTATAATATTAATAATTATTTCACTGATTATAATTTTTAAAGTCATAATTCTATCACAATTTCTCTTAACTTCCACTATGTGATTCTTCAAGCTCTTATCCAGAATTATACCTACTCCATTCTTGCTTTTATTCTTATCAGAGTACCAAAGTTTAAAATCTAAGCCATCAATTTCCTTAGCTTTCTCTCCAACCCATTTTGTTTTCTGCAGGCATAAAATATTAATCTTTCTATGAATCATAATATCCACCAACTCCATTAGCTTGCCCATCAGGCTGCCTATATTTCAAGTTTCTAATCTAATCCTATTGACTTGAGTTCTAGTATGATGGACTAGCTTCTTTACCCGCATCCGCCCATGATGTGGGGACCCTTGCTCACTTTTCACTACACCCGGGCGCCGATGCAGCGGCCCTTGCCCATTTTTCACTGTATTCAGGCAATACAACGCGTCGCTTCCAGGGAACGTCCTAGCTTTAGCGCAATTTTCTAAAGAATTTATGTCATGATTGATTCGACACGTTTTACACTGGCTGTCGACTACCTAACGCAACCCTCCGCGTTTCTCATCCGGGACTTGGGACCCAGCAACGATGCGTTAGACCAATTATTGAAGCATCCACATAAAATGCAAATGATAGTAAGATACATAAATTAATCTACTTATTCTTTTATTTAATCATTCTGTAATGTGAAGACTAGAATGCATTTAATGTTTTAGGTTGTAACTTTTCAATATAAAATGAATGATCAAAATTGTTTATTAGGTCATATTTAAAAATTGCTATTTATTTAGATCATTTAAGGAAATGCTTGATTTATGTTGCCTCATTAATTTTGTGGCTTTGGAAGAATATTAGTTTAAAATTTAGTTATTTAGGCAATTTATTATATTTTAAAAGCATTTTTATGATAATTACATATATTTTTTAAGAGCTCTTCAGTAGCATTTTATATTTTATTGTTTTATATTTTTATGTATTATTTTTATAAATATTATTTTAAAATTCTTACAATATTATGTCCTCACATTCATTGGACGTCAATTAAATTTTTCATTTTGAACTTTTCAATATAACGAATCATAAGTAATTTTTGAGTACTATCAATATATCACACGAATATGTAATATTCATATCATTTTAATAAAAAAATATGATGAGAGTCTGAATGAAACAAAATATATATAATAGATTATTAATTTTTCAATCTCATATTATCATAGCTAGCCTTTTTTTGATTTTATAAGATATTTATTGCATATTATCATAGCTAGCCTTTTTTTTCTCAAATACTATTTTGAACATTAAAAAATCTAATTTATGAAAGTTGTTTATTTTAATATATTTCTTATAAATAAGATCAAATTATTATTAAATATGTGATATAATTATTTTGAATTATAATTTAAGTGTTTGCTCTAAATAGTTTATAATGTTGCTTGAATCATAATAGCATACTACTAATTACGAATAAGAACAGAAATAGGCTGGCCATTACATTTTTATTGATTTAAATTTTGCATTTGCATATACAAATAGAATTCAGAAAATTTAAAAATAATAATAATAATAATAATAATAATAATAATAATAATAATAAAATAATAAATATAACAGTAGCGTACTTACCTGAGCGAATCTCCCACCATCCCGGCGCACCAGCATGCACTTCAGTGCGGGCAGATCCCACCGTTGATCTCTGACTTTTAAGGTCAGATTCTAAAGGAACCTAATTTTCGACCCAAAAGTTCACCGCCCTTCACAGCCGGGACAGATACAGATGCCGAAAAGACCATAACACCCATTGCTGCAGGTCAAAGCAAGCGGTCCCAAATCGCAAATTTCGTGATATCCAGGGCCATATGATTAACAAAAAGGGCATGCGACAGCGCATGATCGCCACGTCAGCGATCCCCGTGATTTCTCTTCGCAGCATATCGACCATTCGATGCATACAATAAAAAGGGATCTGAACCGTCCATTGGCACTTAGAAGTGAAACACCTTTGGCTTCGGTTATCCCCTCTTTTATTTTTCCTTTTCCGAAAGATCTAATTTTTTAATTCATTGATTTATCTTCGACCGGCCCCCTTCGTTTTAAAATCGCCTACTCGTGCTCTCTCGCACCTCCCCCCGTCTCCCTTTCTCTCTCTAAACCTCTTCCTCTCCATTCCCCTGTACTTCATAGTCCCCACTCCTCCATGGCCACTACCGAGGAGGAAAGCAAGTCTGCCTCCCATCCGCCGTATCCGGAGGTAATAGCGACTCTTTAAATTTTCGATTTTTGCTTCAATTGATCAAGTTTTTTGTGCTGGATTCAGCCCGGAATCCGTGCAAAGCCGAGAATTTTGAGCTTGATTCAGCTCGAGCAGATAGGAAAGCAGAAATTTTTAGTGGAGACCTAACTTTCCTTTCACTGCAGATGATACTGGCGGCGATCACGGCGCTGGGGGAGAAGGACGGGTCTAGCAAATCCTCGATTTCCAAGCACATCGAGACCGTAAACGGTGGAAGCCTGCCTGCAAACCACTCAGCTGCACTCTCGGAGGCGCTGGAGAAGATGAGGGAGAGCGGCGAGCTGCTGCTCGTCAACGATAATTACTTGAAACCCGATTCCAAGGCGACCGCGCCAATCCCACGCAGGGGCCGGGGCCGCCCGCCAAAGGCGAAGCCGCCAAAGCCGATTTCTCCACGCCCGCGCGGTCGGCCGCCGAAGCCCAAGGATCCGCTCGCCTCCGCAGTGGCCAAGGCTGCCGGAGGCTATCCCCGGCGCCGTGGCCGGCCGCCGAAGAAGCATCGTCCAGCGGTTGCCGTCGCCATCGTTCCTACAGCTGCTGCTGCAGGTGGTGGGTCGGTGCCTACGGTGGTCGGGGTGAAGAGGGGGAGGGGGAGGCCTCCTAAGGTTAGGCCGCCGGCGGCGGATGTGGCGGCACAGTGATTGAATGCCAATGTTAATTATAATGTTTTCTTATTGTTCATTTCACTTGTAGAAGTTTTAATGAATTTACCATGAATGGCTCAGGATGTTGTTGTGTACTACTACTATTGCTAGTTCTTGTTGTAATTTGCATGTACAAGATAATGAGAATGGTGCTCTGTTACTGAAGCTGATTGATTTGAGGATAACTCTACAACGTTTTGTGTTTTTCCTTCTTCCTTTTTTCTCTTTACTTATCATTTTTACTTGATTTTGTTGATAGGAACATATGTTGACTATGAATTTAGGAATTATATAGGATTTAAGTGAAGAAGCATGGTTCTTGTTATAATAGTTGTTAGGATGATCATGAGTCTATAAGTATTGCTGTGCATAATTAAGTCATAGTTTTGATTGTTGATGTTAATTTCCTTTGATTTCATGAAATATGTGCGCTTCTCAAATGGCAAGTGGGGATTTTGGGGTCTAGCTCCACTAGTGAGCTTTTTGGGCAATATATAACCGATAGTGGTTGTGGCTTTAATGTATTGGATGGTACATTGGATTAAACTCTTTAATCTCTCCTAGATTATTCAGTAGATTAAACTCTTAATCTTATAAATAATTTAATGTATTACGCTCAAATTGACTATTGTGTTATGTATTGGTCATTTTAGATGGGTAACTGAAGAATTATGTCCTTATTTTTTACCGTGTACTAGTTGTGTGTTAGGATATTTATTACCTCTTATTGGATTAGAGTTATGTTTCTCCATATAGTTTGGTCTCATAATCATTGAATGCATTGTGGTCTCTTTCCTGCTGAAATTATCTTTGCAGCATCTTAATCCAAAGCGACTAAAATGGCTCTCTTCTTTTGCATCTTCTGTGCAGTCATTTGCAGGCCAAGCTTGTTGATGGGGTATTCTCTGTTGGACATGGTGTATAGTATTTGAACTTCTTTGATTTTATGCTTTTCATTATTTTGGCAATTTCTTAATTGTTTTTGCCTTTTGGTATTTGCTTCTTTCTCAGCTGTATAGGCTAAAATGTTATAGCTAGCTCATTTATAGAAGTCCTTATAAACTCGATTTCTTCCTTTTCCCTTTCTGATTTTACATCACTTGGGTTATGAATGTTAATGATCTTCCTCTAACTGATTTTCCGACATCTTTTATAATATTTGCATCTTTATTCTAGTTAGAATTTGTTTCTTTTACAACTATGTTACTTGAACTCTATGTGAAAGGAAAGTGTACTATTCTTTTTCAAAATAGCTGTGAACTAATGATCTTTGTTAGTTAACTGCAGGGATGAGTACCTTGGCTACTTGCATTTTCTTTACTTTTAACTTTCTGTTGTATCTTCATGAATCCTGCATGCTGTTTTATGTGGATAAATTTTGATTAGCTGGTTACCACATCTCATGTATGTCTCTCTCTCTCTCTCTCTCTCTCTCTATATATATATATATATCAGTTTAGATGTGAATTTTGGTGTTTAAGATTTTAAAAACATGCTTTATAAAGTATATGTTGCAAAGTAAAATAAAAGACAGTTTGTTTTCTATTTATGTCAACTAGACCTTATTCCATGGTTGAAATCAGCAAATAGTATTCCTTGAACCTTCGCTGCTTCAATTCCATCTTTGAATGAGTGAAATACCTTGCTTCTTTTTTTTTTCTGTTATGGCCATAATCTTGTGAATGCATCTAGTGGTAATAAGTAGACAAGAAAAATGATGTCCATGGTTCAGGGGATTATCAATTTTTAAGTTGCTTCCAGATTGTATTCTACTGTTGAAGCTTATTGTTTTGGTGATCCTTGCATGCTTGCATCATGGTTAGTTTGATATGAGTTTTTTCTGATTAATATTTCTGTGTTTTTTAATTACATTTTCTTATGGCATCTTTTTTATGTTTTGAATCAGATATTTATGATTCATTTAGTCAATTTAATTGGATTTATTTAAGTGTTACTCATATTTCATTTTCAGCTGATCAAAATTCCCTTACCTACTCTTCCTCTCGCTGCCTTTGGAAATTTTGTATCTTTGCAATTCCCTGCTTATTAATTCCATGAAATTTTATTGAAACTTTTTTAATCGTCCTAAATTCTTTTTAACTGATTATCATTGGGCTTAAAGCAGATCTAGTTAATAATGTTGACAGATGAAGGGTTGAGTTTTGAAAGATGAGAATATGGTCTCATGTATAGGAGGCTGTTGATGCTATGTAGACTTCTACAAAAGAGAGAAAAGAGGGAGAAAAACACGTAGATATATATATGTGGTTTGGAGAAATCCTCTCATGTTCATGGGCCAAGCTTATGGGAAAATCCACAAGTTCAAAAATGAAGATTGCTAGAGGCAACTATATTGTTCTGGAGAACTATCTATTAAGACAACCTTTGAGCAACTTGCTTATAAAGGATGAGGGATCCCTGAATTTATAGGGCAAAAAGGAGATTATGAGAATCATGGAGATCATCAAAAGATTGTGCGATTCTTATTTTAATAAAATATGTCTACATATGCCTCTAGAGTGATGCCAAGTGTTTCACGACTTGTTAGAATCTATTATGGTCTAATAGTAATTGAATATTCTTTGATTGAAAAGAGAATGTGAATCAGATAAACTGCCTATAGACACTTGGGATTAATCGTGGATTAATGGTAGGTACTAAGGACTGCTCATAGAGGTAAGAGATACCCACGATTAATCAGAGAATGATTTATAGATCTCTTGTTGTGTTCTAGAAGAGAGAGATCAAAGGCTCCTAATGAAGTTCTACAATGAAGGCTGTGAGTATCAAAGCTTTGACAGCAATTCTAGGAACTAAACACGACTAAAAACTTCGGGAGAATGGAGTAATGACAAAGGTTTTTTTTTTTGAAAAATAGTAATGGCATAGAGGTTGATCAGTCACAACTTCAATGGAATAGATCTCTGAGCTTTCTGGCCACAATGATTAAGCCATTATAAATTTTTTCATGACCGGGAACTGAGTTCAGCTCCTTGAACATTGATTGGCATACAAAATCAATTGTTGAACTCCTCCATCAAAGTGAGCTGAAACTATTGATATAGTTGTATCAGAGGGTCTCAAGTAATGAGCTAGAGTTTCGCCTCTTATCTAGGTACTGAGGATTGGAGTAGGAGTCAGATACTTTTTTTGAGCTGCAAATCCACTCTATCTTATTCGAGTCTCTAAGGCACTTAAAGAAAGACAATGAGTCAACAAAGTCGGGTAGCAATTTGATGCTCCATATTGTGAAACCCTAGCCTTTGATGACTCCAAGGTAGACAAATTAGTTTACTGGACATAATTTTGCATTCATATTGTTGTTTAAGGCTAAGTTTTGAAGGGATTTCTTGAATTCTGTAGCATAGAGCTGAAGGCTCCTTCACTATATTTTATGCTGGTTCAGTGACTATATATGATGTCCCATTAGAAAAAGGTATTGTTCTTACAGTATGCGAGAGATTAATATTTGGGTGCCATATGATCAAACTAATGGTTAAGCTATGGATTTTCATTATGGTATAGGGATTGTGTTTATGGCATATGAGGATAAAAAAAAAAAAATAAATACAGAATTACCTTAATATGGGGATGACTCCTAGTTTGAAAATAGTTTTCTTCACTAGAAACATCGCTGGACCATCCGGTGACTATGGACCAAACAACACTAATCCCCCACAGGAAGGTCCTGTAGGAGTGAACAAATGACAGATGATCCAGTGATGAAGATCGGATTGAATAAAGAATAAAGTATTCAAAGACTTCATGCAACTAGCAATGCTTTTAATTGGCATATGGATCCCACTATTGCTGACTTTATTTTTTTGTTTTATTATTTTACATCTTACATTATCATACATATAATAAGATACAAACAGTAATATTGACCATAGTGCATACATCATACATAGTAGGTGACTAGCTATACTTGAGAACCTTCACATGTGACTACTCAGGAGAGGGCAATTCCCCTCCCTAAGAATTTTCACGATATCCTCAAAGGGAATATCAGCTGATATTCTTCTGTAAATGTTTTATTTTAGTACAAAGGCCTGAGCTATATTTCAAGAAATTTGTTTTCTTCCCACTAATGAGAAAGTAGGGGGATAAGAGCAAAAGAGCTCTAGTTTCAGCAAGCCCAAATGAACCATCAAGGAACATCAATAGTTATACGGGAATAGTTGCTGCTACCTTCATCCTGCCAAGAGGTACTCTTCTGTGTTGGATCTGCTAGCTTGATCTTCATGATGTTTAAGTACTATTGGTAGCATTGAGATTGCTTCATGCATCACACAGTAAACATGAATAATTAAACAGAACAAACTATCAAATAGGGTAACCACAATGTTATGTTTTTGGGAAATTTACAGTAGACATATTGTGATAGGATGATGATAACACTAGTGGTGATCAAGACAATGATGATAATGAAGATTTTTCGTACTTAAAGATTTCACTGCAAAATAGTGGATACTTTCATGTTCTCTTATTTGAAGAATGAAATATAGCATTTTCTTAGGCCATCTAACCTGCTCATGTTGCAAAATGAGCAATGCTTTGCCCTATCCCCGTGAGAGAGCCATTGGAGAACCCATTAGTTCAGTGGCTGCTGCTTCATTGACCAAAGGCTTTTCATCAACCGAGGTCTCTCTCGCAGGCGATCAGGAAAGTTCATGGTTTCTGGCCCAAGCCAAGAGCTTTAACGGTGTCCCGGATTCACCGAGCACTGAATTGGAGATCTAAACTTACTTTTACATGTTGAATTGTATCCATTTTCCATTCATTTTGAAGGCTACTAAATAACTCTTGTAATATATGTTTGATATTAGTATGTGGTTATAATCCTTTCTGGGAGTACTTCTGGCCTTCCATTTCTAGACAATTTCTTATTATATGATCAATGAATTATTTTATGTAGTATATTTGTTGATTGTGTAATCTAATCCTTCTCAATACAGATATTTTATGGAACGGTTTGCTCAGGGTGCACACAAGCAATTTTTCATATTAATAGTAAACAGCAAATTGTATACAACAGATGATCCTAACTCTTTTGCCAAACCTCACTGCCTACTCATTGACATCATTGTATATCGAGCAAACTCGAACCTCCTAACACAGTTTAGTGACCAGATTGATTCTACAGATCAAAGCAGTGTCACCTCCCTTGGAACCTCGGACTCGAAACCAATTGCGGAACTAATTCTGAATGTTCCCAATAATTTTTGAATATTTTTATTTCACACTCAATATAAAATTGAATGTAAAAATATTAGCCTTGTTCACATCCTACACAAAGAATTAAGCCACCACTTCAAAGGGCATTTACAGATAAATAAAAAGCTTTGAACAAGTGCAGCTAGTACATATTTTACAGAAAACAGCAAAGCAACAAAAAATTTGAGCTTCACCAATCAGTTGGCTGGAAATTGCCCGACATGCTTCATGTCCTACTAGTTTGGAACCACGGTACAAAAAAAAAAGGAACAAAGATGAAGAAAACAAGAAGAAAAGCATCTATTTCTTTGATTGTCAATTTATATACTCACTCGTCTATCTATTTTTTAAGTAAATTTTATGACTGCATCACCTTTGGGAGAGGATCAGTATTCAGGGAGACCATTGACCTGGAACACAAAGGAAATACTTTGACATAGCTTTCCTGAACCTTTTCTTGTACTGCAACGGAGATACAACGGTTGGCGAAGTGTTCTTTAGGCCTCCGAGGATTCCTGAAGCTTTGACCCACGTCTCGAGGTGCTTGTCCCATGTATACTGCCTCATGTAGTCGATGATTCCGACCACAAGCTCTTTTTCCCTTTCATCGACACCAACCAGCAACGAGTAGTCCATAACATCAATAGACTGTAAAGGGAAAATAGGAAGTGCAATGTAAACACAGGATTGAAAGAAATCAGGTTTTAGATGAAAGAGCGCGCTGAGGATGAAAATCACAAAAAACTTGACATCTGAGTATGCAGGACTAACTTGAGAAAATAAAATAAAAACAGATAGGTTTGTCCCTACTACACCGCAGCCTACAACACCTCCACATCTCCTACCCTATTAAGATTGATCATTCTATCCTAAGAGGACTACAATGACTTGATTCTTATGTCTAAGAATATTGCATCTGCTCCCCATGTCACTTCATCACGATCTGCTTTTTTTATAGAAATCATGACCTGATTTTGCTACACATTCGAGTATGTCTTTGATTTTGGATTCTGTAGCTTCTTCCCATATGCCTGATAATAGATAATTATTTATCTTCCTTACCTTCTCTTCTCTACCATCAATTACCATTGCTAATGATTCTTTTTCACCTATCGATAAAAAGGGATCCATTTCTTTTACTTCCTCTCTCAGGTTAATTAATGCTTTTTATGTTTCACATTTTCCTATCAATTTAATTTCTATTCACAAAACCCACTCTTAGCCATCCTCCTTCAGTGATTTCTACTATGTCAAAATTTAAAATTTCAATGTAAAGTTTGTGAGTTTGGCAAACATCATATATTTTCTCCTTTTGTCTCAATGTCTACTAGTCAGTCTCCTTCTGATTTAATCCATTCTAATATTTGAGATCCTAGTCTAGCTACTACACATCAGATTTCAATATTATATTATTTTTGTTGATGACTACACTAGCATGACATGGTTATATTTTTTAAAGTATAGATCAGAAGACTATCAAGTTTCCAAATGTTTTATCAAGAAATAAAAATTTAATTTTCTACTTTAATTAAAATTCTTCGTTTAATTCTTCACATTGATAACACTCCTGAATGCATACAAACTGCTTTCACCTCTTTCTGTTCCGCTAATGGGATCATTCATCAAACTTCTTGTCCATACACCTCTCAACAAAATGGTGCTGCTGAACATAAGCACTGCCATCTACCTGATGTTGCTTATATTTTGATATTTTGGATGAATGTTCCTAAGTCATTTTAGATAAATGCTATTTTGACCTCATATTTCTTGATTAATCTGTTATCTATAACCAATTTAGGGAATATATCAAGCAAAATTAGAAAATATTTACATATAGATACGAGTAATGCTTTTCTATATAGGGATCTCAAGGTATGTTGCTAAGGGAGAGACTCGGGCATGCAAGCTTTGAAAAGCTATAGATAGTCTCAAACAATGCCAGAGGGCCTGGTTCGACAAATTTAATAAAGTTTCTTCCCAAGTTGGTCTCAAAACTAATGCTTCTGGCCACTTTATTTAAACATACTCAGGTTAAATCAGTAATCCTAGATGTGAATGTAGATGACATCTCATTGACTGAAAGTGATCAAACAAGCATTCTTGATGTTAAGGACCATCTCAAATGCCAGTTTGTAGACAGACATTCTTAATGCCAAGTACCACCTTGAATCATAGTTTGTTACCAAAAATCTAGGTCATTCTAAATATTTTCTTGGAATTGAAATTGCTTATGGAAAAAGAGCAATTTGTCTTTCTCAAATGAGGTATGCCATTAATCTACTTAAAAAGACAGAACTTCTTGGCTGTAAACTAGTTGATACACCTACAAAAACTGCATGCATCTCAGATGAAAATCGTTTAGAAGATGCTTTAGTGTATAGGAGACTAGTTGGTAAATTATAACAATAACAAACCAAGCCTTTATCCCAACAACTAGGATTGGTTACATAAATCCTTTGTTCTTATTGCACTCTATCAAATAAATCCTTATTAGCTCTAAATATGTAAAATCATTCTTCATAGTTTATTGTCACATCTTTTTTGACCTTCCTCTTCCTCAAACTATTATCGAGAATTGTACTCACTACATTCCTGGTTTTATTCTTACCAGAATATCAAAGTATAAAACCTAGGCTATCAAATTCTTTAACTTTTTCTCCTACTCATTTTCTTTCCTAAAGCTATAAAATATTAAATCATAATATTTACTAACTTCATTGGCTTGCTTGTCAGAGTGCTTATATCCCAAGTCCTTAATTTTATACTAGCATTTTGGACTTGCTTCTTTACATGCATCTGTTCTACTGTGGAAACTCTTGCTCACTTATCACTATACCTAAGTGCCAATACAACGGCCTTTGCACACTTTTTACTGTATTCAGATAATACAGTGCATCGCTTCTATGTAATGCCCTAGCTTTGGAATAATTTCCTAAAAAATTCATATTATGTTTGTTTGACAATTTTTACGCTGGTTATCGACTGCCTAACGCAACCCTTTGCGTTTCTCATTCGGAACATGAAACCCAACAACGGTGCATTATCTAACTGATACTAGACCTGATTTTTTTTATTGTTGGGGTAGTAAGTAAATTCATGTCGAACTCGAAACAACATTGGAATACAATTAAAAGAATTTTGAAGTATTTCAAATAGCCTCTAAGAAAAAGGTTATTGTACAAAAGATCTAGCAATCATGATATTAAAGCATCCAATAGGAGATTCGCTACTGGATTCTGCATATTTGTTAATGGAAACTCAATAACTTGGAAAAGCAAGAAAGAAAATGTGTTCACAAGGTCCAATACGGAAGCTAAGTATAGAGCTATAACTCGAACCTATTTGTTTAGCCCATTTAAAATTAAACTAGTTAATTTTAAACAAATATATCACATCATCTATAAAATTTAAAATTTAAAATTAACTATATTTCACATCCTACACATATACCAAAATAATAATCAATTTATATCACATCTCTCACACATCTCAACATAATAACTAACTTTATTCACATTATTTACAATTTTTAATAAAAATATCTTTATCTAAATTTAATTTTAACCTTATTAAAATTAAATTTTACAAACAAACAAACCCTCACTCATCATGTAAGATGATGTAGGCTAAAAACATAATGGGAAACTTAGATTTCAAGTCAACAAACCAATGGTGCTAAAATGTGATAACAAAGCCCATCATTTCTGTCAGCAATCCTATTTTTCACAATATAACTAAATATATTGATGTTGATTGTCACTTCATTAGAAATGTTGTGCACACAAAAAAGATTATCCCACCAATGTTAATTCCAAGTAGTTGCTTGCTGATATCTTCAAAAAACCTTTGACTTCTTCTCGAATCAATACTATTTGTAAGAAACTAGAGTTATATATTACTATGCTAGCTTGGGAGAAGTGTTAAGCAATAATTATTATATTTAGGGAAGATTATTGAAAGGTTCCTACAATTTATCCATAATTACAATTTGGTTTATATTTTCTAAAATCCTCACTTAGATTCCTATTTTGAAACTGTAAGGATCTATTAGGTCTCCATTTTACTTTAAGGTCTCTAGTTTAAATTCTATGGACCTACTTAAAGGATTCCAAAATATGTGGACCAAAATGTAATTATAAAAATACAGGAACATATCAATAATTTATTTTTATATTTTATATTAGATTTGTTTAGTTATTTTATACCTGGTTTCTATTGTACCTTCTCTCAATATATACATATATATAAAATACATGGTGAAGGAAAACCCTATAGTAATTTTTTGGTAATGATTCCTTTCATTCAACAAAAGTTATATCCTGTTAAGGTACTCAACAAAACTTTTAGTAAAAAAAAACATCCTATTCGAAAGCAAAATTCTTCAAGAAAATAAAACCAAGGATCCAACAAATCAAGAATAACAAAATCAGATATAATTGAACCATAGAAAAGTTTTTGCGTGTTACCGCAAGAAATGACGTATCGTTCCACACAGCCCTTTCCAACTTTCTTTTTGCCTTTCCCCCTAAAAGAATCGGCTTCGATTGCAATGTTTCTAACAGATTCAAATCCAACAAAACATTGTTGTTTCCAGAAGTATCGGGATTGTAACGGGCACGAGACGAGCCCTTCAAATCATAAATTCGTGACACATTCCTTCCATAAAGAAGGTTCTCCATCACCATCAAATCCATCTTGACTTCTCGTCCGCCTTTAAGGTGCTTCACAGTCACCTGACTTAAAAAATCAACAATGAAAATGATACTGTAAAATTATGTAAATATAACGGTTGATATAGAAATAACAAATTCCATACCTGATAAATGCCAAGAACTTTCGCAAGGCAAGTGGGACTTCCAGAATTTATAGACTCTGTCAAATAGTTAAAGTAATCTGGAGCAAAATCTTCAAAAGAATCCAGCTCTGTTCTTGTTATCTGTTTAATAATGAACCTCTCATCCATCGATTTGGCGAAATAAACATTACTTTTTCCACCTTGGGCATTCCACTTCTTGCAGCGGCTCATTGAACGGATGAAATTCAAGTTATTTGTGCAGCATTTCCTTCGAATTGCATCAAACTGCTTTGCGTAATAACAAGTAACAGAGAATTTTACTTTATCAACATGAAATGAATATTCATCACCAAAAGAAAATCTGAAATGCAGTTCCTTTAGATCTGCAAGAGGCTTCAACTCATCAACTTGGAACTGAGAAACTGATGGCCTAGCTGAAGCAGCAGTGCTTTTGTCACTCTCAAAGATAACCTCATGCTGGGTAGCTTTATGGTTTATAAAATTGGTGTGTTCTTGAGAACTTATTGCATAGCAAATAATGCTTGTGGGTTCATTGTCATAGACTGGGATTACTATATTATCAGGGCCTCCTCGAGGCATGAGTAATCTTGCCCCATCACTGATAACACGATCGATTGATGAGATGAAGACTGGTATATGGCTGGCAAGAAAGTTTAAACCCTTGAGAGATGTAAGAGATCTTCCAAAGTAGGCCCCGCAATTGCTGGGAATTGAAGCCATGCAGCCAGAAACTCCAGAGAAATTGAATGATTTTACTGGTGAAAGGTGCAATGAGAGAGGAGACAATCCCTGATTGACTTTTCTCTGCAATCTCAAAGCAGAATCGAATGAATGGACTCTTACTGGAGACATCAACTTCCTATACTGCGGGCTATTCCTCAAACTAAGCTGAGGAACTGAGTCTGATTCAGCATTATAGGCAAGCAGATCAGTCAGTGATTGACTTGAACCAGTCCATGCCAAATCAATTCTATCAGATAAATTGGAAAATAATGACGACATGCTCTCCGAGCAAAGAGCATCAGCCTTCTTCCCTCCACAAACTCTTTGTCCTCCATCCCGACCGAAACATTGACCAGAGATGAAACTGAAACCAGCAGCACCAGCATAGCCTTCAACAGACTCGATAGATAAGTCCATTTCAACTAAGCTACTTGAACTACATTCTAAAATCTGCAACCCAAACTCTTCTTTTTGCTTTAGAATCCCGGATTCCTCAAAAGAATTGTCAACGCATCCCTCCTTGACAATAGATTCAGCTCCGAGTTCCGTCAGACTCATATGAGATGATTGATCCAGAATTTGCGGGTGAACGTTTGCAATGGGAACTTTTGACTTCAAAAATGAATCTAGGAGACAAAGCCGGCGATCCCACATGACCGAATCAATTAGAAGGCTACATCTCAGCCGATTTAGTTCCAAGATGTCGAGTACTTGAGGAGATTGAATATTCTCTGATGATGGCTTGAGCAAGATCTGTTGTATATGAAAGGTAGTGATAAAAGTGCAGGACATACTATCATTATGCTCAAAATAAAATACTGTATTTCAGCAACGCACCTCATACTCATTTCTCTCTCTCTTTAGGACATCATTCAACTCTAGAACACGCTTATGGATAATTGCATTTACGGGCTCAGTGACTGCTATAATCTTTTGCTCAATCTTCTTGAGTACATTAAAAACCTCCGTGTAAACGGCGTCAAAACTTGACAGGATCTGTACATTCAATAAATATGAATTTCAGATGAGCGCACAAAAATTGCTTACAAGTGATGACAAGACATGTTAGCATGTTCAATAACATACTTCAGACAACTCATTTTGCAGACAACCTTGTATAGTGTGATAAGAAAAATCGAGCACCAACCGTGGTAAGTAAATCGTAAGTATATCAACAGGAGAATAGCGAAAGAAAGCAACCATATTACCAAACCTGTCAAACAGAGACAAAAAAACAAACAAACATTTAGCACATAATAGAAGGGAGAATGTTCTTTAGGGTACATTTACAACATTTACATATTAAACACATATTGATGCTAACATTTAGAACAATGAAATGTAACATTGTGATAAGTCACAGTTAATGAAGACCAGAATGCTGTAAACCTCTTGTAGATTTTACATATATGCAACAACCAAGCCTTAACCCCACTAGGTGGAGTCGACTACATGAATTTTTTGTTTCCATTGCGCTATATTAATTACCAAATTCTTATCCAAGTCTAAGTAACTAAGATCACTCATTGTAGTTTCTTATCATGTCTTCTTTGGTCTCCCTCTTCCTCTTTGTATATAGGCAAGATCCAATAATTAAATGCTTCTAACTGGAGCTTCAATCGGCCTACGATTTATATGTCCAAACTATCTAAGTCGACTTTCTCTAAGTTTATCCTCAATTGGTGTAGCACCAATTTTTTTTCGAATATACTTATTTCTTATTCTATCCTTTAGTATCACTCATTTGTATGTTTCCTTTTTGCAGGCCAGCATTCAGCACCGTATATCATCGCTGGTCTTACTACAGTTTTATAAAATTTACCCTTACGTCTAGATGGGATTTTTCTATCGCACAATACACTAGAAACATTTCTTCATTTTACCCATCCTGCTTGAATCCTGCTAATAACATTATTATTTATTTCACCATTATTTTGAATGATTGATCCAAAGGTATCTAAAGCGCACTCTTCTTGATAATTTGATCACCAATTGTTACATCTCCAATATAAGTATTTCTTTCTTAATTAAATGTGCACACTATATATTCAATTTTTGATCTATTGAGATAAAAATATTTAAATTCTAAAGCATTCCTCCAAAGCTCGAGTTTCGCTTTAGCTCCCTCTTTAGTTTTCTCAACAAGGACAATATCTGTGAATAGTATACACTAAGGCGTCTCATCTTCGATATATCCAATCAAAACTTCCATAATCAAAGCAAAAGATACGGACTTAAAGTCGAGCCTTAGTGTAATCCAACTGTAATAGGAAAATTCTTAGTCTAACTTCTTTGTGTCCGAACACAAGTAACAGCTCCTTTATATATGTTTTTAATTTAAATATAAGCAGTACAAATCCCTTTTTTTCTAAAACTCTCTAAAGTACTTCTCTTGAGACTTTATCATAAGCTTTTTCTAAATCAATAAAAACCAAATGTAGGTTTTCTTTCTCTCCTTAAACTTCTCTATTAAACTTTTTAATAAATAAATAGCTTCTATAGTAGATCTACTTAACATAAAACCAAGCTGATTTTCTGATACCTTAGTATTATAGCGTAACCTATGTTCGATCACATTCTCTCAAAATTTTAAAATATGACTCATTAATTTAATTCTTCTATAATTAGCACAATTTTGTATATCGTATTTATTCTTGTAAATAGCTACCAATATACTTTTTCTCTATTCATTTGGCATCTTTTTAGTCTTTAAAATCATATTAAACAATCTAGTGAGCCAAGAAATTCCTTCATCTCCTTGGCTCACTAGATTTTACATATATGATGCGCAAAAATTGTCTGTTTATGTATTAGATACTAGCAAAATTACCTATTTACTACTGTAAATCAGAAGGCATTATTTCCTTTCAGTTAACAAGAGGGATTAGCCTACGTTAAAAACTATGGTAACACACAATAATAGAAAAGTTACCTTGGTGCTGTAATGAAAATAACAAGGTTCAGACTTTTACCATATAAATATGAAGCTTTTACATGTTATGTAGATAATTCTCCTTTCTTAAATACTGTGAAGAAAAGCATACCCAAAGAATCTCAAGCAATCTTTTTGCAAAGAATGGCCACAGCTTGATAGACGATTAGCAGTTGAAGTATTTGAAAAGCTAAGTTCCAAAAATTTTCCAAATGAAAGACCCCAAGCTGAATCAGAAAGGACTACTCGATGAGTAGCCGGGGGGACCCCATCCTTGGGTTCACAATTGAGACATCGGTGCCACATCCATATCCTACCATCTTGTTCGCCAGGCAATTTCATTGTGGTAAGTTTCTTAACACTTATCGAGAGGCTTCCTTGCAGGTGTGTATAGCGATGGATATGAGCTTCAACTGGTTCTTTACAAGATCTGCAGCTAGAAGTCTGCCAAGAAAGGATAAGTGACCACACTGAAGGCAAAGCTTGAGTTATAAGGTACGATATTAGTTTACCTGATCAAACAAGTCATCATGGAGAAATCGTCCAAGTGGTTTGTCAAAACTACCATAGAACTTGATGCGGAAAAGATGAGAGCGTTCACATACAGTTCCTTTGGAAGCACAAGTACTTGATAAGGAAACTAAAATGCTCTGATTATCAGCAGCGGAGAAGCACTCCTCAGCAACATCAAGATGATCACTCCTAGCTAGGTTCCTATTCTTCATACCTTCATAATGAAGAATCTCCTCTTCATGGATTCTAGCATTTTTCACAATATGTTTAGGAGTGCTAGGCTCATTAAATTGGTCATCACTTCTAGTTCTCTCAATCTCATGCAGAAAAGCCCCAATATATGAACTAGATATATCACTATTGAGCATATCGTTAAGTGAATGACTTCGTTCTGTTGGTTCAGAATCAGCTGTGAGAGGCTTATTGTTCCGATATGAGACATCACAATTTGGAGGAAGACCTTGCATGCTAAGCCTGCTCCACGAATCAGCTTTGTGATGATTTTCTGCAACTGTTGCTGAATTCAACCAACCTCGTGAAGATGTATTGGTAATATTAGCATCAATATTCAATAAAGACTCTGATAAGGAGCCAGCTGTCGGCACTCGAAATTTAGGAAGTGTGGCACCCTCATCTGCAAGAAATGAAGTCTCTAGTGATAGATGATAGGCTGCGAAGGTGGCTAAAGAAACAACACGCTTAACTTTCTTCAGTTTCTCAAGGCATGGACCTCTCAAAATAACCTACAAATATCATAATTAAACTTAGCGAAAAAATATCTCCGACTTAGTAGTATAGATTCTTCTAATCAATGTTACATAAAGACTTAAGTCCCCATTGACGTTCAGCATGGTAACTTTAAAAAGTATATCCATCTAATAAATATAATTAACAAGATGAGTGACTTCCTAGATCATATTCCACTAACCAACTTAGGCATAGGTGGGAAATAAGAGAATACTACAGATTAATATAATTCCTCTATTCTAAAAATAAGATACTTTATTAAATCAAATAGAATAAAAACTAAAATCATTTTAGTTAGGAGAGAAAATTCCATAATAGTTTTTAGGAAATTAGAAACCTTTGGACAACATGCAACTTCAATCTCTCTTTCTTTGAGGGAAGACTTCCCCCACACAGCTTTGCTGAGGGTATGCTACCAAAATGGATTGCCCCCAGCCAATTCCATAATATGCTTAAATTATCTTTATATGTCTTCTGTTTAAACTCCTCACTCTCTGAGTGAGCAAATTGAACAAGGAAGTAACAATTGGACCTTTTAACACTATAAGAATGACATCAAGGGGATCAAGATATGAAGAAGACATACCGTGCAACCCAAACGTCTGGGACAACCTTCAAAATACATCAATTTTTTAATAGATTTCTTGCTTGGATGACAATCTACAATTTTCTCAACCTGAAACATCTCACAATGCCCCAGCCGTGCCATAGCAATATAATCAATTGATGGAACTATTTGAGCACCAGTGCACCGAGATAAAGTCTCCAAAATTGATCTTTTAACATTCAAGACTAATGATATTTCCTTGGCAAGAAGATACTCTTGAGCATAAGAAGATACGCTTTTCTCCACTAGTAGTACATTTGGACGATGAGCTTCAATCTTTGCAACTGCCATTTTTAGATGATCAATTTCCTGTGCAGTTAATGTATCAGATCACAGCTAAACTAGAAAATTTAGGGACAATTTAAGAAATTATTGGTTTCGAAAAGCGCACTACGCATGATTTTCAAGAGTCAATGGGTACACGACATGTGGGAATGCAAGACCCAAGCAATAAAGAGGAGCGAGAAACAATGCAAAAAACATAGTTAATTGTCATTTCTGCTTTCTACATGTATTTTTTTGCTTCGTATAGGCACTTTTTATTTTTTATTTTGACCGTACAAAACTAAAAAAATGCTTATACCAAGCAAAAAAATACTTATACAATGCAAAAAAAATGCCAATATAAAACAGAATTCACAATTAGCTCTCTTTTAGCTTTCTACTGGGTCTCGCACACTTACACATTGCGCTACAAGTGGCTCCCAAAATTCCTACGTGGTGCGCTGTCTAAATCCAATAATTTCTCATAGTATTGATAGTTCCAAAGACAAACCAAAAGCAATTGGTTAGAGTAACTTAATTAGAGGTAAACAGAAAGCCTGTTGATACTAATGATGAGTGAAAAAATATAAGGAATATAACCTCTTCTAATATAGTATTAATAGATGCCAACTTATTTGAAGCCCTTTGATACTCTAGCGCACCACCTAGAAGTAAAAGCCTTGGACATTTATGTTGAGAAACCATGCGCTTGTGCTTCACATTCTTCGTAAAAACTACTCCTTTGACAAAAGTGCTGAAATTGAAAACTATAACCCCATGTTATCTCAAGAACATCATTAAAAAAAAGTCAAATTTATATACATGATTCAAAATACGAGATCTTACCTATCACAAGGACTTCCAGATGCCACGCATTTCACCTTCACATAATGAGTGGGATCCATGCTTCCACCACTCCGAGTGTCCGGCTTAATAAAGCTCGCCGCCTGCAAAGCCAAAGATGAAACAATTTCTAACCAACTCTCCCTACTTTTCTCACTTCCCAATTCAACTTTTTCATCTTTCAATAACTGAGACACGAGTGCTGTAAAATGCACATGCACAGCATTTCTCAAATGTTCCCTGTGCGGATCAATGAACTTCTCTCTAACTGGAAAAGCATCTCCAGGGAAGCTACTTGACAGGAACTCGAAGCCCAACCGGTCAACGTCATCATCATCGTTACTATACTCAAAAAACCCATCTGCCACATCATCATTACCAACTTCAGGAGGTGGAGGATACCAAATAAGTTCATTGTTTGCAAGATCCAGTGGTTGTTGAGCCTTTTGATTCACATGACTGCGGTACATCAACAGATTATCATATACATAATAGCTATCCCCCACCTCTGCGCTGGGCTTACTTGAACATCCCTGATCTTCTTGATCAGACATGCTAACCTTATAATCACCATTATCACAACCTCTGCTCGGGCTATCCCAAGGACTAGAGTTGGCTGACTTGAAGCTATATAATTCATTGTTGTAAACCATACTACTTGATTCTATGTCAAAGACATCCTGAGAAAACTCACTAGTGGGACTCACAAAATGGGTTCCACTGTCATCACCATCTTCTTCTTCATCAATCCTGGCATACAAACCAATAAATACAAATCAACAAAACTATTTGTTAAATCTCTGAATATCAAATGATCTAACAGCTTAAGTTTGTAGGTAATGGCTAGGAATAATTTTATATTCTAACACGTCTTCTTACGCGAATGCTAATTTGCTTTGTAGCGTGGAATTCACTATAGATAATATCTTTCAAACTTGCGCCATAGATAATTGAATGTCACTAGGGTTCGAACTTATGAACTTTGGCTCTAATATTATGTTAAATCTCTAGATACCAACTAACCTCGAGAGTAATTTTATGTTATATCATAACAGCAAACAACGGTAACAGAGTTATCAACCTGTTGGTGGAACAACGGAGAGACGATGAAGAAGAAAATTGCTGCAGTTCTGCGAGGCTATTTGGGCTGAAAACGGTGTGTTGTGAGGCAGGAGATCCAATTGAAGAATCATGGAGCGGCAATCTTTCTTCATATTCCTGCCCTGTCACCTCAGTGATTGCAGTAATGGAGGACTGGCATAAGCCGCAGAGCTCTAGCAGGTGTCCGGCCTCGCTCACACATGCACCAGCAGCGCATTTTCGGCAGAACGTTCCTCCACACCTCCGGCAGTGCTGGCTGGCCGCCAGGGAGAGGCACACAAGGCAAGTCTCTTTATCACTGAGCGTCGACATCCAAGACTTTGCCTCGGGAGAACCAGACAAATCCCAACTCCAAGACCTCAACTTCACTAAGAGATCGATCAGCGGGCGAATCGCTACTCCCATAAGCAGGAAGAACTACCACAATCATAAAACCAAACCAGTAGTTCCTTCCCCAAAACACTCACTCTCTTCCACTTTAAAACCGAAGAGATCTAAACCTGTAGACTCTCTAAAACCTAGGCGTCCTCCAAAGAAAAACCAGGAAGGTGACCAAGTGAAACTTTCAACAGAAACTCCAGGAAAACCCTCTCGAGAAGCCAAAATACCTCGAGACAGCGGAGCTTATTTACAAACCGGTGAAATCAAAAGAAACCCAGATCTCAGAATCCTACCTTTCGCTGATTTCCACTAACAAAATGACGAATACAATCACCTCAGCCAATCCCCGACTGCTCCGCGACCATAAGGCGGAGCAGAGAAACTAGATAAGTGCCAGGATGAGAAGAAGGATTAGGGGGAGTAGGAGGACCCTGGTTCCGTTTCTCAGGGAAGAGTAGGGGAAAAACAAAGGTTGGACCACGAAGGCAGCGGCGATCCCCATCTCCTTGCAGGAACGTGCTTCCGCTTCTGATTAGCCTCCGCAATGCAACTTCAAGTTAAAGAAAAGCAGAGAAGAAAGAGAAAGCGGAAGCGGTAGAGAGAGAGAGAGAGAATTCTGCAGATGTCGATGGAGATTGGAGATGAAGTACAGTGCAAGGTTTGGGTCTTTATCTATACATTTTGGGTAGCCGTCGCCGTCATGATTGAGCAAAAAGAACGACGAGCGAAGACGGTGGTGGATAGCAAACAGAGAAAAGTTGACGACGCCGAAAGCAGGGGATGCGGAATATGGTCCGTAGGATATGAATTGATGACCATAATAAATACGCAATTATTAATAAAACTAATGAAATCAAATGTTTAATGTCAGGAGATTAATTAATTGTATAATTAAAATCATCATGTGATTTATACTTTACAGCATAATTTTATATTATATATATTGACAAAAAACTTTTGAAAAAAAAAACTCTCAAGGGATTTTTAAGATGTTAAAAAGAAAAAATTTATTTTATTTTATAAAGTAAAGTTATTTAATTATTAAAAAATATAATTAATATAAAATAAAATTAATTATTTTAAAATACATATAAACTATGAAGTAAAAATAATTTTAATATTAAAATTTATATAGAATGCAAAATAAAATACTTTTTAATACTAAATTTTGTATAAAATGTAAAATAAATATAAAAAATTAATGAGTGGTTTTAGAAGAAATTTGAAGTGATTTGAGTCACATGTCAAACAAATCACTAAACCGTTAGAACGGTAATTTTATATAATTTATAAATTACTTTTAATTATATTTTCTAACTCAATTAATAATTTATTTATTATTAATTATTAAAATTATTTAAAATTTTTATTTTAAATATTATATTTTTAAGTTAAACTTTTTACTGTTTTTACAGTGCATCTTGATTAAATTGAAAAATATTTAAAAAATTTTAAAGAAGGGGATAGAAATAAATTTATGTTATGAATAAAAATAAGCATCATTTTATTTTCTGTATTTATTGAAATGAAACGGAATTCTCTGCATTATTTTCATAATTCGATTTCACTTTTCAAAAATTTAACTACTTTATGATGCATATCATATACAAAAAGTAAAGATAATCAAATAATTAATGAAGATTTAAATTTTAATTATTATTCTCTAATTTATTTTTAAATATATAAGCAAAATTGATTATTCAAAAAGAGTCGTAAAACCAATTTAATTTCACTCTCTGATATTTGCACTCTGATCCAAATTTTATCTTAAAATTTTAAATTTAATATAACTAATTTATGCTATATAAAAATAAGTAATTTCATCTAAATTTTATACAGATTTATAAAAATAAAAATATATTATTTGGATTTTTCTGTCAAAAGATATTTCTGCAACTTCTTAAATTTAACTATTAAATTATTATTTTAAAAAATTTAAAATATATTTAATATTAATAATTAATAATTAAATTAAAATTAAAATTAAATGATAGTATTTTTATAATTTAGTGATCTAAATTTAAGTTTTTAAAAAAATTGAATTAATTTGTAATGTCTTTCTCGTCTCATGATCAAATGCAATTAATTCTAAATTTTTCGTATTTTTAAAAATATTTTTTTGATATTTTAAAGAAAATTTAAAAAAGTAACCAATCACAGTCCCCATTACTGTGGCAGGCATGGGGCATGACGTGGGACGAGTAGGAGGCGGCGCGCCGGAGCGCCTTTCCCGCGGAGGTGCTGACTCACTCACTGCCCCGACAAAAGCTGTGGCTGGGAACGTAGCCATTCCTGTGGCGATCACTGTGGCGGCTCAGAGGCGCGACCGGCCTGTCTCGTGTGTCCCACCTTCCCCACGTCCCTACCATTCCCAAAAGGCTCGAGGATGGCGTGTCCACCTTGGCCTTCTCTCAAGCTTAAAAATACCTACAATTTGAATTTAAATCGAGTTAATATTTTAGCTCGTATTTTATCTCGAGTTAAATTTAAATTATGATTTGACTCACTTAACGTAAAATCAAATTGATTCAATATAAAAAAATTAAGAGTAAATTGTATCTGAATTTTTTAGACCATAGAGGTATTGTAAATTAGTTCTATTTTTTAAAAAATTTTAATTTAAATTCTAAAATTATCATAAAGTAATACAATTTTAGTTTTTTTCATAATCTTACTATTTTTACTAATTTTTTTCAATAAAAAAATAATATTTGATTATTTTTTATTTAATTTGAATCATTCATATATTTTAAAAATTATTATATCATACTCCTTTAATTTTTTTTTGAGAATTAATATTTCACATAAATTTAGGGATTACAACCGCTATAGTATTCTTTTAAATAATTTTTTTTTTACTGTCAAGAGCAAATTTAATTAGAAAATAAGCAACATTGTTCACAGTGCGAGAGCAATAGTTGATAGAGTTACAAAGAGTCACAAGCATCTCTTCTCTAATTTTTTTTATTCTTCTCTATTCTCACTTATCTTTATAAATTTAATAAAAAATTAAAATTTAAATTTTTGTATTTTTTATTTTTTTTATGCTAAAAAGTTTAAAACTAAAAATACAAACATTAATATTTTAAAATTTGTGGTGATGTAATGCACATATAGGAACACTTTTCAGCATTCCCCACTAGGCTACTTGCCAAATACTTTTAACATTTAATTATTATATTTAATTTTTAATTCAACAACATTTCTCCACAGCACCATTAGACAGTGAAAACTGTTAAAATGAAATCAAATTACAAACCTGAAATTGGGTCCGATCCGATATACGCCCGTGTCTCGAGTTGATCATGCTCATATTCGATGAATTTTGAATTCGGGTAAATATACAATACACGTGTAATCAAATTAACACATGCTAACCTTCATGCTGGGGAAGATAGCAATTTAGTTTGGCTTTGAATGTTTATTATTTTTGAATTTTATGTCTTAAAGTTCGAGTTAAAATGACTTGATTTATTTATAATGAATTTTAATTGAATTTGAATAAAAAATCAACTCGAATATTAATGAATTGAACTTAAAATTAAAATAAAAAAAATAAAGTACAATACTTTAATATGAAAAACATAAGAATGATTTTATTGTTTTCACTTCACCGTCTTTTATGTAAATACCGAGCATGAATTTATCTTCTATTACATATTTCAACATAAAATCATTGTGTTTGAATTATTTATTGAATATGACATATGAATAAAAAATAGACTCTATTATCGAATAAAATTTGACCTATTTTGCACCAAATTCATTTACAACTACGATAAAAAATGTGACGTGATATATAAATATTTATATTAGCATATACTTTCTAAAGATTGCTACAAACACTATGTTATTTCTTATTATTTTATTTTATTGCATTCATAGATAGCACATTGAATATTGAATTTATGTATTTTTTAATTTTTTTGTAACCCAATGATAATACCTTAATAAAAGAATTAGTTATTTAATTATTAAGTATAAATTAGCTCAAGAATAACAAAATAAAGGGTAAATTGGATTTGGCCCTTAAGATCATAAGGAATTATAAAAAAATTAATTTAAGCCTCTAAAATTATAAAAGTTTTGTCATTTAATTTCAATTAAGATATAATTATTTATTTTTTATTATTATATTTTAAGATTATTTTGAATCATTAATATTTTAATTTTTTAGAATATAATTTTAAAATATTAATATTTATTTTTTTTTAAATTAAATTTTTAGAACATTAAATGTAAGAGATAAGAAAAATTAAATTATAAATTTTTATTAAATTTTTAAAAAAATAAAAATATAATAATTATTTAAAATATATAAATTATTCAAATTAATCAAGAAATAGTTAAATTTCTTATTTTCTATTAAGAAAAGTCTAAAAAAGCGAGATTTTAAATGACAAATTAAAACTGCAATATTTTTATGATATTAAAAATTAAAATTAAAAGTATTTAAAAGTTAGAGATCAATTTATAATACTCTTTGAATTTTAAGGTCTAGATACAATTTATTTTAAAATATAAAATTATAATATTATATTTTTATAATTATCAATATTACAAAAATTATATTAAGAGATTTTTCTCTAAAGAGGAGGAAGCTTATTTAAATTTAGAGGACTTCAAATTTGAATTTATGTTATTACAATTTTTGATTGAGTTGGAAGTAATCGTGGTGTTTGTCACAAAAAAAATTTAAAAAAATTACAATATTTTTTTATGATAATTAAAAAAATTACAATATTTTTTATGATAATAAAAAAAATTACAATATCAATTGAATATTTATTTTTATTTATAATTAGTTGAATGTTACTGCAAAAATGCAGATGTGAAAATGTAAAAAAAAAAAAAAAAAAACAGATGTGATTTATATGATGTGACCGGTGAGAGGGTTGTTTTTTTGACGGTTGTGAAGTAGTTTTAGGGAAATTATTGATAGGTCACTATTTTTTATTTAAAATTATACTTTAATTTATATTTTTTAATTCTTTCAATTAAATCTATAGAATTTAAAATAAAAACCTAATAGATTACTGTATATACGCATGAGTCTTTAATTTTAATTTGTCTTAAATAAAAAATAGGACAAATGCACCAATGAAATCAGAGAATATACTATTATGAGGGTGTTTGATAGATATTAATTTTTAGATTTTTGAAAATATAAAATATAATTGATATTAATTTAAGATAAATGTAGGTTATATTATCAAACTAAAAGGAAAATATGTGGAATATAAAATAAAATTAATTTTTTAACAAAAAATTAACTATTGTTAGTTTAAAATTTATAATTAATACATATCAAAATTAATCTGTACAAAAAGTTGACCAAGTGTTCAAGTAAAATAAAGAATGTATTATTATGTTAGTTTCTCTCTTTGAATGAAATGTAAATATTATTTTTAAATAATAATTTTTAAAATATTTTAACAACATTTTTACAACTTTGGAGGTTGAAATGAAATTTTTTAAAAAGTTAAGATTAATTTACAATTTATTTTTAACCTCAGAGTTAGAGTGAAATTTATTTTAATTTTTAATCTAACTAGTTTATTTTATATCTCAAAATTTTAGGTGCATTCACTCTATCCATAATGAAGATTCTTTCATGCATATTAAAAAGTTTTAAGTTTTTTTTTTTTTTTTTTTTAGGTCTTTGGTACAAGTCTTGCGATCCAATAATTAAATATATATACTCAAATAAGATGCAAACCACATCTTAAAATATGTTCATTAAAAAAATCTAATTAGCTCATACACATGACATGAAGTTTTAATTAAACTAATCCAATGATAATTAAGTGCTTTAATAGCTCATGGTGATGCTCCTACACATGCAATCAAAAGGTTGATGTTTCAATATGCATATGCACTTCTTTAAAAACTCGATTTTTCAAATTTTACTCGATTTAAATTTGATCAAATATATTGTAAATCAAAAGCATTAACTTGAAATACGAATTGATCCAACTTTAGCGAACCTATGTCGATGAATACTACTACTAAATGGGTACGTAAATGTTACATATATTTCAAATGAAATTATGATATATTTATCTTAAATCATGAATACATGGTTCTAAAATTAAATCAAAAAGTAAAAAATTAAATTTTTTTTAATATGTTAAAATTATGTAGAATATAACTTGTTAGGTTGAAATTAATCGAATTATTTTTTATTTGGCAAACAAACACAAAAGCAATAATAGGATGGGTTTTAATTGGAATATCAATGTTTGTCTCGTATCATCTTCTAAGTGAAAAAAAAAATAATAATAATTATTGTGATTATCTCTTTTAAAGTTTGCTTTTTAATGTCTGGTCTCAAATATCCTCAACAACTACTAATGATGAATCACATTGACCTTACAAAGAGATGTGCAGTTACTCCACTTGGCCTAATTATATTTGGTGCATTATTTATTATGATTCATGTGGTCACATTTGTGCTGAATGCTGGCCTGTAAGGAGGAAACATACAAATAAAATAAATATTACAGAAATGAGGATATTAAGGTGGATGTGTGGATATACACGAAAAGATAGAATGAGAAATGAGTATATTCGAAAGAAAGTTGGTGTTGCACCAATTGAGGATAAACTTAGAGAAAGTCGGCTTAGATGATTTGGACATCTAAATCGTAGGCCGATTGAAGCTCCAGTTAGAAAAAATGAGTTATTCGATTTTGCTCATGTATAAAGAGGAAGAGGGAGACCAAAGAAGACATGACAAGAAACTATAAGGAGTGATCTTAGTTACTTAAATTTAGATAAGAATTTGATAACTGATAGAGGGCAATGGAAACAAAAGATTCATGTAGCCGACCCCACTTAGTGAATTAAGGCTTAGTGGTTGTTGTTGTTGTTGTTGTTTATGTGGTCACATTTCAAAGTTTTAATTTAAATATTTTGATATTAGGTAATTATGGTTCATCTAGCATTTATTTGTTGCTTTTTACTTTGCTAGAGAAATTTATTTTTTTGTAATTTACTTTGATCCTTTCATTAATTAACAATATTAATATATTTATATAAAATAAATGTGGTAGATTTAGTATAACATTTTTATGATAAATCTTTATGTTATACGTGAAATCTTCCCAATAAGAATTAAGTAGAAAAGAATGGAGTGTTGCAAAAAAAATGAACTAAACAGATAAAAATGAATTTGAAGGGTGAAATTTTGTAAATAAGAATATATACAAAGAAGTATTTCTTAGTGTTATTCAAATATCAATGTTACTAAATATTTATGTTATTTGGTGCAATATCATAGTATTTTAAATTAAAATGTAATACTTATTGTGACGCAGTAATTTGAAAGTATTTTACCCCAAGTCATCTCCGCTATACAATCATAACATTATACTTCTCTATCTCTATTATTTTGCTATCACATTGATCTGTTCGTATGTCAAGTGACATTAAAATGTTCAATTTTCAGTAGCATTTTGATGATATTTTAGAGTGATAATATTATTCATATATATATATATATATATATATATATATATCAAGTTAAATAATTCTTTTTTTAGGAGATTAATTCACAGTTATATTTTTGGAGTATATTTTGGAGATCTGCATATATTTAAGAGTGTAGTATTAAAATTAATAGGATTTATTAAGAATATGTTTGTAAATCTCAAATTGTTTTATTTGAAGTATATTATAGATTGGGCAGCTAAATTGGGTTGGGCAAACTTGGGCAATAGTGGGCCGTACTATGGGCCTTAATACAAATAAGCCACAGCCCATTTCTCATCCATGACCAAAGCCCTAGCCCATCATTATTCATTAGCATTTGATATTCCATATTTCTATCACATAAATGATAACAAATACGATACAAATGAACAAATTAATTCATTTTAAATGAAAATTTTCTGAAGAAAAAGCTGAAACATTATTTTAATTAACATTTCAAATTTATTACAAATTTTAAAAATTTTATTTTATCTTTAACATACATTTTAATATTAAAAATCAAATTTATTTTACAAGAAATAAATACAAAAAAATAATCAAGTATTTTTAGGATGAAGTTGAGGTATTTTCAAAGATAAAATCTTGTGCAATATTGTTGAATAAATTAAGAATATGTAAAATAAATAATATAATATACTTTTTTTATTGGGGCTCTGTATTAATGGGTGCTTTATTAAAAGCTTTAAGCTATGTACCTTGTGAGATTTTAGTCATGTTTTAAAGAATACTTATAATATTTTATTTAATAATTTTACAGTCATATCATTAATTATCCAGTTTAAATAGTGTAATTTAATCTCTATTATAAAGCCACCCTCCCTTGTATTACTTTCCCAACAAAACATTTTAGTTTAATATTATCTTAATTTTATATTATATTTTTTTTTAAAAAATAAGTATTTAGTTTAAAAATATGTGAAAATAATTATGTTAATAATTATAAAATAATTATGTTAATAATTATAAAATAATTATTTTGAAAAAATACATCTATATATATAAAAAAAACGTCAAGATAACTTTGAGCAAATTGCCTCTAAAATAACAAATAATTAAAATGAAGCAAATGCACACAAACAAGCAATATTTACATACGTAACCCTGAATATTTACATTTTTACCGGAAAACCAAATCTGAATGTAGAATTTGGCCAACATCATATTAATATATACTTTCTCATTCAAATCTAAAAATACCTTAAATTTATTATAAATTTTAATTTA
This sequence comes from Apostasia shenzhenica, assembly GCA_002786265.1. Taxonomy (NCBI): domain Eukaryota; kingdom Viridiplantae; phylum Streptophyta; class Magnoliopsida; order Asparagales; family Orchidaceae; genus Apostasia; species Apostasia shenzhenica. Next base: position 819,860 of record KZ451896.1, read on the forward strand.
TTTCACATTTAATATAAATTTTAATATTAAAATTCATTTTATTTCACATACATATCTCCTAATATTAAATTAATTTTTTTATTCAAAAATAATTTTTCAATCAACCGTTACATTAAACAATATAAGATGTTCTCGAAGAAGTGCAGCAGCTTCTCATGATCAACCCGCACCCATTGAAGAAGAAAATAGAAGGAAGGCGAAATTTTTAAAATGTGTTCCTAAATAATTTTTACCGTTAAAACGTCCTCGTGATGTCGCGGGACGAGTTCTTTGTGGTGTATGGTTGAAATTATTTTGAAAGTACCTTCTCAAGAGAATTCTCCGAAGAAAAGAAGCTCGCTAAATTCAGTCATGATTGTCGAAGCTTCTGCTCTCGATCTTCTTCTTTTGAAAAAACTGTAGCCCGCTGTGGAAGGATTTATTCTGGGGTTGACATAAACCTTATTCGTTTCTGAAAAGAATCGATGCAAGAGACATTATAGAGGTTAAATTTGAAGATGAATTTGAGAATAATATACAAATTTTGATTATCACTACGTGTCCTTCATAAAAATAAGACCACCCTTCAAAATTAGGAATAAAATTGGAATTTATCTTATGGCTAATTGTTGACTGAATTATAAAGAATAAGATAAAAAAAAATCATTTTCTAAGACAGTGAAGCTTAGCAATCAACATATAGAAGAGATTTATATGATATTAAAATTATTTAGATGCTCCAAATTAAGATGAATATTTCTATTCATGAATAATTACAATTCATTGATAAAATTTGCATCTATTATTCTAAAAAGATGTATTAATAGGGCTTATAATTTTAATTAAACTTGACTCATTTTTTTATTTTTGAAATGACGCAACTTTTAATTCAAGTTATATCTTTGACTCGAGTTAAGTTTCGAGTGGATTTCAAGTTAATGGTAACCGGCTCAAAATTATGTTCCAGACTATTCGGGCGTAAATCCTCATACCCATGTGTGCATGGGCCTGCCCTTATTGCACACACGACACTCAGGGATTCGCCCCCAGATGACTCAAGCCCTGAACACAATGACGCCTCAAAATAAAAGATTGCAGATCCGACATATTTGTACTTGAAGTAATCCTTAGTCACGTCAATTACTTTTCTCCCGTTTAAATCACGATCAACTTGAATGCAATCCATTAAAGGGATTCCACTAAACAACCACCCTCCATTATTTGTCAAGTGGGTGGGTGATAAGTTATCATGGGCCTAAATGTTCGCTAAAAATGACTCTGTCTCCCCCAACCACTTAAAAGAGACAAATGTTGACATTATTTCTCAAACACTAACAAAAAGAAAATTTCGGATTGGGTGAGATTTGAACATAAGATCTTTGCTTCAATCACAAAAGGTAATAATAATAATCATTGAATACTAATATTTTTGTAACATTTGGTTTGAACATTAAAAATAACATCTAAATATCAAAATATCTAAATAATATGATATAATATTAAAATAATATTAAATTAAATGAACTTTTAGTTACAAGATAAAATATAAATTTAATTTGAAATATAATATATGAAACTAAAGCATCAATCTTAGAAGTTTGTAAATGTTTTCTTAATTATATAAATCATTATTGCATTTTTATGAATCTCATAACGCTTCTATATTCTTTTCTTCTTCCAATTCCTACATCAAAATTCCAACTATATTGTGATTCAAAGTTTCAATGAGATTAAATTCAAATTCTAATGTCCACCACTATCCAAATGTCTTATTTGTTTTAATCTAAGAGATTTTAGGCTCTGTTTGGCGCGAGGACCAAAATAATACTAATTTAAAAAACAACAATAATAATAATAAATATTTTTTTTACAAAAAATTTAATATAAAAAAATTTATTTTACTTTACGTACTCAATAATTTTCAACAAAAATATCAATATTATTTCAAGTTCTGGATGAATATACTCGATTTGAATATTTTGATCTACGATGTGAAATAAAGTCGATATATTTAATGAAAATTATTGAATATGTGAATTAAAATTTTATATTAGAATTTATGTAGAATGATTAAAAAAAATTATTTATTATTATTATTATTGTTGCTATTTTTTAAACTAGTAATATTTTGGTCATCGCACCAAATAGAATACTTGGTTTAAAATATGCTCCTTGTTACAATCTCTAACATATTTGATAGTTAAAATAAAAGAGCCTAATGAGTAAGTGAATTTATGAAATAGGAAAGTGCAAATATATTAAAGAATTGAAAACTGACTCAAAACCGAATCGGACCGATCAATTTGGTTTGGTTTTGATTCAATTCGGGTTGGGTTCGGTTCCAGATTTATTGGAACTAGATGATTTGGGTCGGTTCTCGGTTCTATTGTCCGAGTAAACTCAAACCAACTTAAATTGGATTCATTGTTGATTATATATTTTTGTGTGAGTTGTGATGGATTGGAGTAATGAAATTTATAATTTTATTATGAAAAATTATTTGATTTTGAATGCCTTGTCATTATTTTTTTTATAGCGGTATTATGAACATGATTTTAAACGGAGTCGATTCAAAATTTGAATTCGATTCTACTTATTTCTAAAGTGGAATTACCTAACAATTTTAAATAATTTGTACAGGAGTGTTCAAAATATTCAAAACTCAAAATTCACCTGGAACTCATTCGATTTTTGAATTGACTCGAAATCTGTTAGAAAATTTTCAATCGAATCATGAGCTAAGGACTTTGGCTTGAAGTTCATTTCGAGCCGATTTCAAGTTGACCCTAGCTCGCTCGAAACATGATTTGATTTGACTCGAAATTATACCTATAGCATAAATAATATTGATATAAAAATAAAATGACATTATATATAATTTAATCAGTAATAAAGTAGAGGAGATTTAAGGTTTATTTTTCTTCGAAATTGAGTCATTTCGAGCCGGCTCAGCTCGAATCATATCCCATTTTGATTTCGGACCGATTTTCAATCGAGCCGAGCTCGAAATTTTTGATTACGAGTTACCTTCAACTCCCTCAAAATCGATCCGATAACGGCCCTAAATTTGTATGAATTGGATATGGTGGTTCCCAAATTGACCGGAGATTTTAATCTAAAGAAAAGGTAGATATTTATGCGTTGCCTTTACCTGCTTCGGAGCCGCAACAGGGCTCGAAGGCGCCGGGGGTGACCTAACGCTAGCGGCGAGCCGGACAATCTTCTGCGCGGCGTCGGCGGCGTCCCGGCTCTCCGCCACAAGCATCGCCACCTCAGACTTCGGCAGCCTCAGCCGCAACCGCAACCCACCGTCAGGCGAGACCTCCGCCGCGGCCGTGGGGCGGTGGTGGGCGAGGTCGGAGACGGCGCGGCGGGAGAGGAGGAGAGATTCGAGGCGATCCTTGGCGGAGACCCTAAGGTTGCCGGAGTAGGCGCGGCGAGGTGCGAGTGCGGGGCGGCGGGGGAGTTGGACCAGGAAGTAGAGGCGGCCGGGGAGAAGGGGGTCGCCGGCGGTGAGGCGGCGGGATCCGAGGCCGAGGGATTTGACTTCGGCGGAGTCGATGACCGAATGGCCCGGGTTGTCCCGGATAAGCTCGCCGGCGGCGACCGGTGGTTTCAGCCGGAAAGCGGTGCCGTCGATCCTCATCACTTTTACCGTCGTCTTGTTCTTCCCACTCAGGCAGTTACCCATAGTTTCCTTCCACCTCCTCTTCTTCCTATTTTATTGCTTTTTGGGTTTCTCTTGCTTTTCGTTCTCTTCTTCTTCCTCGGCAATAAATGGAGGGAGGCGGCGAGAACGGGGACGAGTGGGCAGTCAAAAAAAGAGGTGGCTGGGTGGGGAAGGAATCATTTTTTTTTTTAAAAGAAAAAATTATGATATTTGATAATAATATAATAATATTAATAAAAAATTATGATAAATTGCATATAAGTTACTTGCATCTTAAGATTATTTCATATTGGTCTATAGATTTTAAATCGTAACACTTAAAATTTGAGGTTGGTGATCTATTATTGAAAAAAAAAGGTTCACATATTTTATTTAATTTATAATTTATGTCAAGCATAAGATCTCAAACCTTCTTTGATTTTAAAGTTTACAAATAAATTTATCAATTTCATCAATATAACTATTAATAATTATTTTAGTATTTTCTTTCATCTTTAAAATAATTTTCCTAGTCCTTTTTCTTTAGTTAGAGATATATACACACACACACATTAAAAGTTTATGAATTTTAAGGATCCAACAGAGATTTTGTTTTTTGCTAAATTAATTGTTTTAAAAAAAATTAGGATTAAAAATGAAATTAAATTTTTATATATCAGATATAAAATAAAATATTTTTTATTATTAAATATTGTGTTTAATATAAAAAAAAACATTATTAAATTTTGAAAAAACCCCACAGTCAAATTCATGTGTCACATTTGACCTCACAACTTTCTATTCCAATCTCATGAGGTCAACAAGTTAAAAAAATATTAGATTTGCATCAACTGTGTCAACATACCATAAAAAAAATAAAAACTGTGTCAATATAAATTTAATGATATATGTATTTATTTCACCATGAATGATTTAGAATGAGCAATTATAATTTAATTTAATTACTAGAAGATTATCTTCAAATATTTGATTTGACAGGTTTATCAGTTATATATTACTCTAGTCCAAATAAACTTATATTCAATTCATTTTCAATATATAATTAAAAATTTAATAATTTTCCTTAGCAATCTTTTAGAATGATATAATTCTTTAGAAAATAAAAAACCCAAGAATGATATATGGACAGGACCTTATTTCTCAGCCATTCACACATATGGCTGTCAACAAGTCGAGTTCAAAAGAAATTTTTGAAGTTCGGGTTTAATTTAATTCGAGTTGATAAAAATTTATTCGATTACGAGTTGTTCTTTGAGTTGATTTGAGCTTAACTTTAAATATTATTTTTTATTTTGAATACTCTTTTTACATTAAATATAATTTTTCAATTAACTTATAAGTTTTTTAATAAATATTTTATTTAATATATTCACATACTTAAAAATCTTAAATATGTATCAAAAAAGTCTAAATATATATTATTATATAAATATTAAGTTGATTATAAATTAATTACGATGAGTATATCAACCAAAAGTAATAAACAATTAATTCTTTGCATTTGGAATGGATAATTGCAAAAGTAAATTACTTACAAAAATCTCTGTTGTTTGAGTTATCATTTAAATTAGCATAAAATATAAATTAAATCTCATTGCTAAAGTTCTCGTTAATATTGATCCAAATTAAAAAAAAAATCAGAATAAAGTTTAAGAATTTTTTTTAATTTTTAATGATTTGCATACGAAAATTGATAAATTACAATTTGATTTCGATGTAGTAAGTAAATATTATATTAGTCTTGATTTTTATCTGTTCCCGGTGTAAGTAGTGACTTTTGATAAGAAACATTTATATAAGGTTACCTCAAATAATAAGACCTAAAAATAATTTACCTGCCCTCAAGCCCATGCATGCTACGAAGTGCTGATGTAAGACTTACGAAATGTACAAACCAAACACGTGGCAGTAGCATCCATGAATTACTGACACGTGGCGGCATTATTTTATTTTATTGAAAACCAACATCACCTTAAAAAAAAAATTCATTCCTAAAATTAGGTAGTTATATACGTTATCTTTTTAATTAGAGACAATATCTTCTATATTTATAAATAATTAGATCTTCCTATTCTCAAATAAGATAAAATGCTAAATATTTCTCAACTTAAAAAAGAATATGTAATCTATAATTAATTCAAAATGAGTGATCTATGAATATCTAATTTTAAAAATTAAATAAATAATTATTTCTCAAACGAAGGAGACATAAATGGCATCTATTTTTTATCTAAATAATAAAATATAGAGTAAATTAACCTATTTTAGACAACTCTACAAAACTCAAAAATTTCAACAAGAATCATTTAGTGCTCAAAAAAACTATTCAAATTCCATCAATTTTACTTGTTAAATTTATTTTTGCTAATTTTTTAAAACAAGAACATGCTTTTAAAGCATTTACTATCCCTCCTCGTTCTCTATTCTCTCTCTCCCCCCTCAACACTAAGAGAAAGTGAGAGGAACGCATCATCTATCCATCATTGACACAACGTTACATGGGCTAACAGGCTCTGCAACGCTAAATGACATTAAGATACCAATTGACAATTGAACCATCCAATCTTTACAAAAGACCGTCCATTCGGGAGAAATCGAACAGTTTGATAAAAAATCGAACCATTTCAGTCTGTCTGATGGAACAATTCATTCCGAACATTAAGTAGGTATCCACTAAAAAAAATAGATATAACTTGAGATTAAATAAATATCAATTAGAAATGATGTAAACACATATAATACTTACCTGATCTCAAGTCACACTTACTTTTATGGTAGTATATCAAACCGTTCAGTAAGCATGACTAGATGATCTGTTAAACAAATAGATCGTCCAATCATGCCCAGTGGATTATCTGTCTAGTCTTAATGTTGTTTACGATGTTTTGTGTACAACAGAGCTTGCTTATCTATGTGGCGCAGTATCATTAGCAGGCTAACAGTGACATTCTGCCTACTAAACACAATAATTTCTTTAATGCCAAGTCATTTTTCTCTCTTTTAAATGCATTCTGCCCACTGAACACAATAATTTCGCTAATATCAAGTTGTTTTTCTCTCTTTTAAGCCCTGTTTGGCAATAGACTAAAAATTATGGCTAAAATTATCCATGGTCAAAATCTTAAATTTATTTTAAAAAAACTTAAAAAATTATTTTATATCTCATCTCACACAAATTCCAACATTAAACAATCACTTTATTTCACATCCAACACAATTCTCAATAAATCAATCAACTTTATTTCACATCATACACAATTTTTAATATAACCAACTTACTTTATTTCATATCATACACATTTTTCACTAAAAATTCCAACCAAATCTTCTTTTTTTTCTTATCACCAGTTTCTCACTCTCTCCAACAATCTTCTCAATAAAGTTCCCAGTAGCTCGGTATATGATTATAGAGTCTGTGACTATTTGCACCCATGAAGTCACTCTTAACCACGAGATGACAACACTGGGTGACCACCACCTCCCCATCGACACTATTGCCTTCACTCTAATATGACTACCATTGCAGAGGTCAATACAAGCAAAGATGGTCCTCGTCATTAAGAGAGCCTAGAAGTAGTGGTGGAGGCAAGGCCAAGGCACACACTACCAAAATAATTGACGGAAGCTTCTAGAATCTTGTTAGAGCACTCATATAAATTAAAGTCTATTTCAAGATCCTAAATGTAATTAATTACCCCTAACAAAATTTGAAGGACTTGGACAAAATTGCATGTGGTTATTGCCCACAAGCAAAAGGACCAAACTAGCGGTAACATCGTTGAACTTAAGATTACTTATTACTCAAACAAGTTACTTTCTTACTGGGCAAGGAGAACACGACTTCTTTTGTTTTTCAATGTAATAATTGAATGGCTGAAAAAAAAAATGCATGTGAGAGACAGGGCTACCAATTAAATAGGAACAAAATTAATTAACAAATATAGAAGAAACTCATACATATAAGTGTGAAAGCAAGAACTGAAAATTTTTTGGTTGATGTCACTGTCTAATTCAACAGCTTATGAAAAATAAGTAATGGCCTGAGATTCAAACTCTCATCTCCATTAGGTGCAACTCGAGAGTTTGTGCCTGTTCAACAACTCGAAATCAAATTTCAACAATTGAAAACAAAGCTTTAATAAAAACAAGCTGGAATCCACTACTTGCGGTAAGGGATCCCCTTATTTATAGATTGAGAATAGATGTCATCAGATTATATGTTATCTTATGAGTGATAATTTCATAATTTTTTAGATGATTATCTAAGAATACTGTCAAAACAAATAATTATTTTTTCTAGATAATATAACATAACATAAAGAAAACATTAAACAAAATACTCCCAAGATGTAGAGGTTCATACCTTATTTATGTCATGCCCATGTCACAATGTTGTATAATGACTTGCTACTCCTCCCCATGAAATAGCATGCATGTTGATAAAACAATTTCTATCAAAAGTTTGAGATAGAGAAAAGAAAAACATATTCTTGGATTAAAAATAAGGCCAAAGATAACAACAATAACAAATCAAGTTTTTATCCCACTAAATAAAATTGGCTACATGAATTTTTTATTTTCATTACACTCTGCCAAATAATAAATTCTCAGTTAACTTTAAATATGCAAAATACAAAAAAAAATTGATTTTAATGTTAAAATTTGATTCAAAAATTTACATATTTAATGTTAAAATTTATGTATAATGTAACTTTGGATAATTTTAATTCAAGTTAAAGTTAACCTAGCGAAATAAATAGCCTGAATTAGTGGACACTACTTTCAATACATCTACAAACAAAACCAGTTAAGGCAAAGAAAATGATAAAGAGGATGGATGATTCAAGATTAAACTTCTTGTACTGCAGCAGAATGATGAGTTTTAATCCCAACTTCAGTGAAAGTTTGATATACAAATTCCTATTCTCCATCCTTGAAGATCCAGGGCATACCATTTATAAGCACAAGTGATTCGAGATCATCTAATAACCACATATAGGATGTTCTCCCTCATCTTATCCTCTAGAAGTGTAATGGCCACTTTTTTAATACATCTACAAATTAATAAGTTAATGCAAAGTACATGAAAAGAGGATGGAGGATTCAAGATTGACCTTCTACTGCAACAGTAAGACTATTGGAGATATTGCATAATTAAAACAATAAAAAACTCAACAAAACAAGAACAGATCAAACAAGTCTGGGATCACATATATTTCCTACACAATTTTACCAGCAACACAAGCAAATTCATATAGATTTCACAGTGCATTAACCTACTAATATTGCATTGACCTAAAAAAAGAGTACATCTTCAATATCCATTACTATGAATGAGAAATATGCTATGCAAGTGTTGAATATAGAGGCAGAATTCCTACATAAACTAATCTTAAACTTGTTTAGGCCTGAAGGTTATTAAGAGCAAGGAAATAATAGAATTAATAAATTTATTATGCTAGCCAACATCATAATGGGAATAGATTACAGAAAATTGGCAATATAAAAAAAAGAGGGGATTACAGAATAATGGCGAAAATATACAGATCAAAGTAAAATAGTCAGCTTGAATCTTCAACAATCAACATGGATAGATAAAAGCGGCACTTCTTTTAGCTGTGGAGGAGGAGTTTGCTTCAAATCAGGGGTCCCAATTTTGAAGCCAGAATGCCACCACAATTTTCAAATGAGGTGAATAATGGGAGAAAAATAATAATAATATAAATAAAAGAAGACGAATAGACAAAAAAAAAATCAGCTTCACGGCTACGACCACGCAGAAAAACAGAAAAATGATTACACAGGAAAACAATACTGAGAAAAAAAATGTCAACTCAATTTCTCAAAGAATTAATCAAATGGAGAGAAAGAAAAAGAAATGATCTTGTTTTCCGCTCTGTTGGCACACAAATAACACAATCTTGCAGTTCAAATTAAGATTTACAATGGAAAAACAATGTGAAATGTACCTTTGAAAAAATTCAGTCAGAAAATCTGCAGCTTCTCCAAGTGCTCTAGAAGAGAACTAGCCTTGCGCTTGGCCCTCTCTGTGCCACTCTTCGCAACCTCCGTTAAAGGAATAACAGCACCAAGCCTCGCAATACATGCTAGGTTCCCATTATCCTTCTTACATAGAGCAAGAAGTATAGCAGTTGCATTCTCCTTGTTGCGGGGTTGTCCTGTTCTTAGAAGATCAATCAGAAGAGGAATTGCGTTAGCTTTTGATATAGCTGCTTTTCCCTCTTGATGGCCTACAAGAACAGATAAAATGGTTAGTATTTCATCCACCATTCCGCATGCCGATGAATCCTTTAGCATTCGTAATAATGGACTCAAAATCCCAGCTCTCACAGCACGCGGTTTATTTCCTGGGTAAATGCACAAGTTGAACAAGGCAGTTGCCGCATCCTTCTGGCCCCGCGGGCTTCCAATCACAAGTAATTCTACGAGTGCATCTATCGCTCCTGGCGTACCACCAATTGTAATTTTGTTCTCATCAATGAGTGATAAGCTAAATATAGAAGCTGCAGCATTCTCCCTTGCCTCCATGCTTCCACCTCTGAGAACGTCTATAATTGGAAGAATTGCTCCAGCAAGCATTATAGCTTCCTTGTTATGATCATAAATGGAAAGGTTGAGGAGAGACGTCACTGCATGCTCTTGCGTCTTTTTATCATCCACCTGCAAGAGGCTAATAAGAACTGGAATTGCTCCAGATTCTGCTATCAATATCCGGTTGTCAGTACTCCTTTTTGCGAGTGATCGAATTTCAGCAGCAGCTGATCTCTTTTCCTCCACCGACCCACTGGCGAGTTTCGAAACCAGGACATTAATCATGGATGCATCTTCAGTGATATTATCAAAATTTCTGGCATGTCGTATGCCTCCAGTGGTAGACCGGTATGGCTGTTCAATTCCATTTGTTTCACACCATTGCAAGATTAAACTTCTCAACACATAGTTAGTGGTAAGTGTGAGGTTCTCAAGCTTTTGCTGAGTTTTAGGACATGTTCGGTTGCCGCAGTCTATCCATCTTTGGATAAAAGAGCGCTCATAAGTCTGAAAGTTCATTGATATAAACAGTGATCTTAATATCACATTGAAAGTGTTTGCACAAATTAAAAGAAATAAACTGAGATAAATCCTCAAGATCCACATAATACCTGGCCTGTGGAAACAATAACAGGATCTCTCATGAGTTCAAGTGATATTGGACACCGGAAATCCTCAGGAATTACCAGAGAATCACGACTCTTATCTTCTACTTTGCTTCTTTCTAAGTTAGTCGATGCCTCTCCTGCTTTAACTCGTTTAGATAGATTAGTGTGAAGCGTCTGTTCATGTCTTTCCATCAGAGTTAGAATCAGTCTCTCAGCATCATAATTGGATATACCAAAGATTTCTGCAATAACAACTACTATGTCTCGGACATCATGGTCGACAATACCAGCAATCTCGCTTTTTTCTACTTCCAACTTGAAAGAAAATTGCTCTTTAATATCTCCAGCTTGCGCATAGTTGAGTACTTTGTAAATTTCTTCAAACATATCTAGAGCTTCAATCCCCTTTTTTTCAGTTTCCCTCCTGAGTTGTGCACGGACTAGTTCAACCTGGAACCAAAGCAATTCAAATTAGTGTTAATCCAAGAAACAACACTCAAATCTCATCTGTCATACGTAACATCAAGACACCCAAAATTAACAAGAAAACATAAAGGAGAAGTTCATTTCACATACCTCCTCCAGGACTTCATCAGATATCTCAAAACACTCATAAGGCACGTTTGCCAAAACTTTTTCCAGATTCCATGTCACATACTGGTATTGAATTTCCGTGCTCTTTTTGTCTGAATTCTTCATCATGTGAATAATAGATCAATTAGTAACAGTGCAATGGCAAGAGACACAGAATTGGGAAATGAGGAATTTGCTTATATGAATTGCAAACAATCTAACAATTACCAACAGCAAACTTATCCATCAATTTGAGATCAGCTATATGAATCCTATTTTCACAAATTAATAATGCCTAATGTAACATGCGGTGATAGCTCTATTTTATTCACGTCACTTTGTATAACATTTAATCAAGTTACTTTTGACCAGCGCCTTCTCTACCTATTCCTTTTACCAAAATGTTTTCAAATTGCTTAACTAAGGCCCTTATCAGAAATTGTACACAAAATCACAGAAAAAGACACTTATGTTGTAAGGACATGTAGAAAGTCGATACAAATTATGCCGATTTTGTATCAGCAGAAATGCTACCGAACGTTCAATATGTTGAAGATAAAACATCAAACTATAACAGTATTCCATCATGCATGAATGTGAAGCAACCGTAGAGGGATTGTTTGATTCATAGGTCAGTTCAAATTTTAATCACATTTTGGCCAGGTTATATTAGTTTAAACTATAAAAGATGCTTGTCTAGTTAGTAGTCAGATTGTATTATGGTTATGTCCTGAATTTATATTATGGTTAAGTCAAAAACTGTTTAGTTGCTAGTTAGTATTGAAATTATTTTTGTGATAAAATAACGTAAATACAGATGAAAAAAGAAAAGTACCCTTGAACGCACAAAATCTCCACTTAAGCTACTAGAGAAAGAATTTGTAACGTTAAGGTACCATAAATCCATGCACAGTCTCTGTCCTACATATTTACACAAGTGAAAGGATTTTCTGCCAAAATAGCAAAGCAGAACAGTACACCAGCCTACGTCATATGCTTGTTATAAAAGAGCTCAAAAACCTACGATTTTGATAAGCCTATGAGCAAGGCCAATAAACGTTAACCACTTACGTGGAAGAACTACAAACTATCTCATAGAGACAGGTCATTGAGCTATCTCGTAAGCACAATACAGAGATCTTGGCCAAATCTATCTCATAAGCACTACGAGAGTACACACCACTCAAACTACACCATCATATCGGCATTTCTGAGTACAATAGCAGCCAATAACAACTAATCCAAGTACAGCAACCTCATATTCAGGCATGACTTCCGTCACCGCCAATAGCACATAATCTGAGTAGCCAGCCTTCAATCTGCTCAAACCACACAATAAATAATTAGTTACTCCTCATGATGTATGTCAATCACTCCAACAAACACCACCATCGTTTGCCAATCAATAGCTCAGCAGCATTGGTCAACACCATAACTTCTAAAACTACATGCATTAGACAAAATTCTTTAGGGACATCATGACATGCAGCACAAAAAATCTTGTTCATCGCTGTGATACTGTACTATTCATATAAATAGCTTAACTCCCATTCTCAAATGGTGAATAAGTGCATTTACAATATGTAAATACTCTGAGATTCCAAATACTCACACAAAGATGGTAGTGAAGAATTCAAGTCAAATGCACATGGGCACCACGATCTTTCCTTGAATAGGCTTTTCTATGACTTTCAAGAATAGATGTAACATCCCATGATCCCAATGTAAAGGTATTATCTGTTCTGGCTTTAGAAAAACTGCTTAACTTGAGTACTTCCTAGGAGGCCACCCATCTAATGTTATTCCAGCTCAAGCACACTTAACTACGGAGTTTTCCATCATTAGCCTCACGATTTTACCTCAAAAGACACTTCTATCATTTGAGATCACGTTATCTACTTATATATCTTAGGTCTCCCTCCCTTTTCGATATGAGACAATTTATTCTTGTATCACTCTCACCACTATTTATAGGCCTAAAAGTCTGCCAGAAGTCACACTTTGCCTCAGTGATTCCTTTCTCTTAGAACATCACCCGGCGATCACTCCCCATCCTGTTCGGCCACGGGCATCACAAGCCCATCAACTTCCACCTGGTTCTTCTTCGAACCACATCATACTGTGGGAGGTAAGCTCTGATACCATATTGTAACATCTCGTGATCCCAATATAAAGGTATGGTCCGCTTTGACTTTAAGAAAACTGCTTAACTTGAGTATTTTCCATGAGATCACCCATCCCAGTGCTACTCCAGTCCAAGCATGCTTAACTACGGAGTTTTTCATCATTAGCCTCATAGTTTTTCCCCAAAAGGCGCCTTTATCATTTGAAATCACGTTATTTACTTATACAGCTCAGGATCTATCTCCCTTTCTGATATTAGACGATTCATTCCAATGCTCCTCTCACCACTATTTATAAGCCTAGAAGCTTGCCAGAAAATGCACTTTGCCTCAATGATTCCTTTCTCTTAGGATATCACCTGGCAATCACTCATCGTCCTCTTCGACCAAGGGCATCACAATAGGCTTTTCTATGTAAAAACTTGTTGATTTCCTCTTGTCTTCTTGAACTTTACTACATCCTCATCCTTTCACACTTACACTTGTCGTGTGTGTTGTTGTTGATGGTTTTCCATGCATGAGATCTCATTTTTTCATCCATGTTGACAGATTTCTATGTCGGAAAATAGGACATGCAGCAAGAGTGTTTGAATTCTATCAAGATAGAGAATCACAATCAGGTTTTGGCCTAAGACAAGAAATTTTTAAACCAGGCAGTAGGTGATTCAATTCTAGGAAGATTACATGTCACCTGTTAAATCGCAAACTGGATTAAGTGAATCTGCGTTAAAACCCAATCCAAATAGCCCAAGCAAGTAAGTCTCACCACGAAAAGGGGTTGAAATCTTGAATCACATTATCTTTCACAAGAAATTAGTAGCCTTATCGCTACCAATATATCAATAACAAATCTATACAGCTATAGAAATGTTTTAGAATCCCAAAACCACTTCAAGTTTCCAAATTAAAAGAAGCAGGGTCACACAGTCATTTAAGCAACCACTTAATCTGCGAGCGTAAAAGTCACCTCAATGAAACTCTGACCATGATTCTGCCAGCGTCCAAGCAACAAGAACCTCTTCACGCCCTCAAGCGCAAGACCCAGTTCGGAAACGCACGTCCAGAGCGAGGCTTCGGCGGACGAGGTCGCCGCCTCCGGCGGCGGAGCCAGTCCCCCGTTCCGAGCGCCGAAGTGCCGAATCTCCTCGAGGAGGTGGATAAGTAGCGACACCTTGCGCGCAAGGCGGACGCCTTCTGCCGGCAAATCTGGGCCCATGGCGGCGATCTCTCGCGCGAGGCTCAGCAGATCGTCGGCCGTCCGAGGGTTCTCCGTGGTGGACTCCATTGAAAACGATCTGAAGCGTGAAGCCAGAGAGAAGCTTGCTCTTTCCTCCACCTCATAGATCTCAAGGAGCCGGCTTTAGGGCTGTAGGTTGGTAGAAGATGAAGATAAACGCAAGAATCTCGGCAACAGACGGAGAAGAGGACGATTAAAAGAAACGGATAAAATTAATTAGGATTTTTTATGGTCAATTATGTATAGGTCCCCCATTTTTAATATGTAATTCAATTGGTATTTTTTTATCCATTATTTCTCAAATCTCCATTTAATCCTTATAAAATACCTAGAGTTAGAGTTTCCCTCATTAAATAATTTATGAGAGTTTCAATGAGCTTTTAGAATATCTGGATCTTTTCTGTTGGCTGCAAATTGTGAGTAAAAAAAAAAATTAAAAAATATTTTTAATATTATCAATATAGTCATTATCATATTAGCAAATGAGTTCAAGCTAAATGAGAAGGAAAATGCTGATGTCTGCTCGTCACACTAGTCACCATTTCAAAAATTATATATCATGTTAATGTGCATTATAGAAATTGTAAATAAAAGTCATTAAAAAATAGACAAATTAATATAATTCGTTTTTCAATTAAGATTTGATTGAAATGTGATAAATTTATTAATCTCTATCGGTGGGTATATAAAAAAATTATTTTATATTATGTGATCAATAATAAATTAAGATATTAATTTAAAAATATTAGTTATTACTTATTAGTATAGACTTTTAGATAAGAATAGCTAATATATATTTTAGCTAGAATTAAGATTAAATTAACTCATATTATAATATTAAGTGGTTGAGTAGACTTTTATTTATATGCACTTTGTGGGTTAAATAGCTGATTGAAGTGAGAGTGAATTACACATATGAGAAAAAAAATTATTGAAATATACAAAATAATTATTATGCATTAGATAATAAAAAAAATATGAGGTAAAAAAAATTATTGAGGATGTTTACAGTTATATATTAGTCTCAATTTAGTATAATTTTTTGATATTTCAAAACTAAACTTGAAGCTTGATGGAGTTAAAGTTGAAAATATAAAACTAATGTAAAATCTTTGAAAGGATTTAGGGACCCAGTCAAAATTTACCTTTTAAAAAAAGAGGCTGAATTCAGAGAAGGATGCACGACGGAATGTTAGCCAGTTGGTTATGGAGTGCCGGCGGATGACGTGGCAACCATAAAATCGCCAATCCGTATTCAGATCCGCTGTGGCGCTAATAACAGATGTTCATGAAACATAGTCCAATGGAAACTGCACACGAGGATGGCAAACAGCCAACACCGAGGAAATATTATTAGATTAAATTGGCAAAACAAAATTATTAAGTTCGGAATTATTCAAGTGCAGACTTTCAGTACGTTTGGAGGAGTTTTTTTTGAGGCAACTAAAATTTTAATTATAAAAATTAATTTTTATTTTATATTTAATATAAATATAAATATTAAAACTAATATTATTTTATATATTACATATTTTTTAATATTTAAAAAAATGTTATATTTAAAATATAAAAAAAAAATTATTAAAAAAAAACTTGAATCAAACCAGGTCTTACGAGTGGTGGAGACTATGTAATTTTCACTGTTTATCTCTAAGGTCTGATTTGATTGATAAAAAATTTAATTCTAAAATTTTTTTTTTAAAAAAAAATAATATTTTATATTTTATCTTATATAAATTCTAATATTAAACAATCACTTTATTTCACATTCAATATAATATTTAATATGATTAATTTATTTTATTTAATATTATACATATTTTTCAAAAAACTTTCACAACTTTTTTCGAATTATATCTTTTTCCTTCGATCAAATAACGCCTGAAATACATAATTGTAATTGCGTAATTGCACTTTTAAGATACATAAATTTTTTTTTAACCTATGTAATTTTTTTTTAAAATTTCGAATATATATTATATAAATTTTATGCTATATTATAATTTTATGGTTGCTACATAAGAGCATATTATGATTAAAATATATTATAATCATAAAATACTCTTACATAGTACAAATATGTCTTTACATATCTCTTAACTTCATATGATAGTAATGAGTAGGGGTGGCAATATATATGATTCGACCCGAATTTGATCCGCAAATTTCACGTATGGGTCATTAATTTTGACACATTTATTAAAGGGGCCGAGTTCGAGTTAGATATTTATCAAAAAATATTCTATAAATGAGTTGACGGGTCGCCGGGTTGGGATCAATAATCATACTTGCTTTTATTCCTCATTTGATGGTCTAATTCAATGATCAAATAATCTAACTCGTTATGAGGATTGAACTATTCGACCTAAAACTCAAATAATTTAATTGTTTATGGGATAACTGATTTAGTGCTTTGACATGTGAAAGAGATAACAACTCGACTTAGAACATGTCGAAGGTGATAAATGATAGATATTGTGATTATATTATGAATGATGTATATGATTGCTTTTATTCATATTAAATATAGAATATGAGATTATTTTTGAGATTATATGAAAAATGTATAAAAATATTATGATTTATCTTTTTATATATGCATATAAAAATATGTTTATGTACAAAATGTGTGTTGAGATAAAATGAAAGATAAAAGGTTTAGAATAAAAAATATATATTTTTTTAAACAGAATAAAAAATATTTTTCTATTTTCGAGATGGCCTCTTATAGTTGTAATATTTTTATTTTGGACATTTAAAAGGAAAATATTTTAATTATAAAATTATGTATTTTATCATCAAAAATAAAATGATATATATATATATATATCATATTAAAATATTATAAAATTATAGATTTACATCAATTTTAAATAAAATCTCACTATACTTAAAATACCAAATTTTAAAACTATAATTTATAATTTAAAATATTAAATTTTATGACTTAAGTCACTTTTAATATTTAAAATTAAATTGTAAAGCTTAAATTTTAATGCTACATTCTATATACCATTTGTTTCATAGATTAGCTATACATAAAATTTATTATAAACTCAATCTAATAAAATAAAAGTCTCTTATAATCTTATAAATAAAATTTATGAAAATATATTATTAGTTTAATTTTTAAATTTTAGCGTGATATAATATTTTATTTTTTATAGTAAACTATGTAATATTTCCTAATTAAGATGCCTTTCATAAAATTCACCCTTTTATTTTAATATTTACTAAAGATTTTAAAATAAAATTAGTTTTTATTTTGAATTATGTAGGATTTGAATAAAATTAATTTTAATATTAAAAGTTATATAGAATTTAAATTAATATTAATTTAATAAAGATATATTAATTTTAATAAAGTCTTGTAAACTAACAACACACATAATAAATATAGAAAGGATTATCATAAATTATTGAAAAAGTTATATGTACCTCACTAAAATATAACTATTTTATATATTTAATATATAAATTTTTAATATTATATATTAATAAAAAATATAAAAACTATAATATATATATATATATAATTTATGTCATAAAATTATGATGTATATGTAATAAAAATTATAATTTTTATAATCAATATATAATATCAAAAATTATTTGAATATAAGATATGTAAAATAGTTAAATTTTAATAATAAGTGTGTAATTGTCCTTAAATTATTGATAATATCAAAAACTATTTGAATATAAGATATGTAAAATAGTTAAATTTTAATAATAAGTGTGTAATTGTCCTTAAATTATTTGGGAATCAAAATACCCAATTATCTCAAATTAAAAATAGGATTGCATGCAAGTGGTGCCCTTAAGTACCATAAAGTAATCAATCATAATTATTAATTTAATTTTTTACTCAAAAGATGAAATGAGTCCAAGAATGGAATAATTCAAGGTCACTTAATCTAATCCTATTATATATTCCATTTTTGACTGTTTAAAATCATGCTTTCTAACAAAAAAAATTATAACAGCCTAAATATATTTTTATAAATATAATATCCTATATATTTATTTAACTTAATAAAAAAGTTGAACAAAATATTTCTACATTTGAATACGTAGTGGTCTTATTCAAGTCAATGAAAATCATTCAAGCAATTTGCCTTAGAAAATAGCAGTGGTTCATAGAATAAGTTTATCAGCAAAATATAACCTGTCATGCCAGTTAAATAATTTGAGTTATATTAAATATATGTAAGAGAAATATCTAATGTATGAATTTAGGGTAATTGAAATTCAAAAAAATAACTCATGTTAAAAAAATCAAAAAATTAAGTTAAGTATTGTTGAAGCAAAAAAATGCACCACAATACAGAGAAATGAGACAGCAATTTTTATGTGGAAACCCGAGTGTTCAGGGGAAAAACCACGATGTCGTCCAGGCGATCGGAATCCACTAATCGAATCTCCCCCTTATTTATAGCTTGGAGAGGAGGAGACATAGTAGATTTAGTCTGCCACATCTGACACCTATTCCTGCAAAGGATGATTAAGAAGTGGGCTCCCATGTTGTCTTAAATGCTGAGTTGACACAACAGTATGGAGGGTACGATCTTGTGATATATCTTTGACCTGCAGTTCGACAAGGGGCTACTATTGAGCTGCTATTCGACAAGGGGCTGCTGTTGAGCTCCTGTTCGACAAAGGGCTGCTGTTGAGCAGCTGTTCGACAAGGGGCGTTAGAAAAAGTTCTAACGAATATTAATTCAAAAAAATTAAGAAAAAAAAGGATAAAATAGGAAAGTATATATGATGGGTTCCATTTGCTAGGACAGTGAGGTAGCTAGTGAGATCCAATTAATGGAAAATAAGAAAATATCTTTCTTTAAAATTAAAATAATAAAAATCATTTAATTGCTATTTACAACAACAATAATTTCATAATATAATTTAAAACTAGTTTGATCCAGGGATAACTTTTAATTTTTATTTAAATATATTCCAACAGCACCTTAATTATGTGCAAATGAATCAAACTCATCATACTTCTCATATTCTGCATCAGATTATATATATAATTAAAAGGTTTTAGTTAATGCTCAACAATTAAATTTGGGGGACCAAATTGACGATTCATGAAATCAAGAGAATAATTCAAAATCAAAGACCCAAAATACTTTAAATATATTAATATTATCTGCTCTATATTATAGTCTCTATTTGTCGCCTACTATATTACTCAATCTAATCATAATTAAATTAGTTGCTACTATAGTTTATTTATATAAATATTTTAAAAATATGTAAGAGATACTGCATATTATTTGATAATATACAAATATTATTAATATCACTTTAGTAATTTTATTCATAATATTAATTAGTAATATTATTAATATTTTTTAATTATTTAGTAATATTCAATGTCTACTACTAATTATTCCTAAAATATGAAGAGGGTAATTTTAATGTGTTGGCTGTTTTTATAATAATATTTATATTTTAGATATCTAATAAATAAATATAATAATTTTATATTTCGTATATATATGTAAATTAAATTCACTTTATCTGACCCAACTGGAATCATGGACTTCTGTGAAAAATCATATTAATAGTTAGTCATGGATAAAATATATTAGAATAAATAGCATTGTGGTCTTTCTTATTTGTTGTTATTATATACATGTCCTTTAACTTTTCAAATTAAATAAATTAATGTGTCAGCCGGAGTAAAAGTACATATGTATTTTTGTTTGTAATAGATATTATTTTTATAGGAATATATATTTTTTAGTAGCGTCAATTATCCGACAATACTTCTCATAATTAAGTCATAACCAAGCTTTGCTATAAAGGTAGCTATATTTATAATTTTTAAATTAATTATATATTAAAAAATTACGTACTTTTACTCATGCTATTTAATCAATCTGTTTGATTTGAAAATTCGTGAAACTTATAAGCTAATAAAGGCAGATAAAAAAGACTAAATTAATTAACTAATATATTAATCCGACTTAATGTGAACCGATTTGAATGACACCGAGGTTTGCAAATGAGAAAGCAAGCTGTTAGGACCCAATAAAAATATTCAAAAGTTTAGATCTCCATAAAAAAAAGTACCCATCTTAGCTGTCCTTGTACTAATAATGCAACAAAAGAAACAAAACATGAGGGACCTGAGGGCCTCTGAGCATTGAATGAAGAAAAGCAATTAAGATTAAGATCATATGCATAATATATATATATATCACACAATAATTAATCATAGTTAAGTTAACCAACCACCTGTTATTATATTATCACATTATTGTATCCGATTTCTATATTTTTCAATTAAGTAATCAAGATTATAATTAATGAACTTCTAAAAATTTAAACTGGTTTTAATGTGATTAAAGAGTTTGAGCTCGAACGATCGAATTAGTCTGAACTTGAACTCGAGTTCAAATTCAGTTTACTTCGAGTCGATTAAAATTTCAAGTTTCAAAAGTATAAATACAGTATCAAAGATCATATTTATAAATTAGCTAAAAGTCAAACAAAGTCAAAGTCAAAGTCAATGACGGGTCAAACTTTGGTCATCGTCTCTACCGCTGCTTCCCTCTCCTCCATTTTCAGCGGCTTGTAGATGTACCTGCGGGCGCACCAGACGTAGTAGACCAGGTTGACCACCTGTAGCCCCGCTATAACCCAATAGAAATACTCCAGCCTTCCCCTGTTCAGATCATCCGGCAGCCACCCGGTCCCCGCCCCCCGGCCGCCGGAGCTCAGCCGGTGCACCGCCGTCACCAGCAGCGAGTTCGTGTAGCTCCCAGCCGATATTGACATCCAGAACAGCGCCGCCGCCGTGCTCCTCATGCTCTCCGGTGACTGATCGTAGAAGAACTCCAGGTGCCCGATTGACGTAAACGCTTCTGCCACACCGAACATCGCGTACTGTGGCACCTGTTTATTAAAATATAAAATTATTTCTAAAAATTTAAATTTTTAAGTTGGTAATTAAAAATTTAATATAATATTAAAGCTAGAGATCTCTCATATTAATTCTAACGTGAGTGTCCCTCAATTATCTAGTTATAATACAAAATTAAAAAGAATGTACTCATTCCACAATACAAATCAAATAAGTTCGGGCATGAGTAGGGGTGGCAAATTTAGCGGGTCATGTTTAGGTCATCAAATCATTTGACTCGAATTATTTAAGCTGCCTCAAATTTGTCCCATTTATTAAAATGGATCAAACGTTGAAGCCCATTACACACCCTACATACATCTAAATTAATATTAAAAATTAAAATACTAATTTTTATAGAGTGCATGAACTTCAACGTTAAAATATAAAATTATTACTTGGGTAAGTGGTGCCTCACGAGTTCAAGAGTTAATTGATAACTAAAGATATATTTAACAGCACCAGCCAGAAGACGGAGACGCCGGGGCCACCAACGGAAGTAGTGTGACGGCGGTGGATCTCGATGAAGCCAGCAAGGAGGGTGCCGAGGGCATAGAGGCAGAAGCCGATGCCCATGCGGAGAAGGAAGGAGATGCCGCGGTCGAGGCCGGTGAGGCGGCGGGCGAGGGGGACAAAGAGGCGGTCGTAGAGAGCGATGGTCGAGAGCATGGGGATGAGGTAGAAGACGGCCATGGATCCCGGAGGAACGAGGAAGGAGGAGGAGGGGGAGAGGCGGCGGTCCATGGCTCGAGCCTGCTGGAGGAAGAAGGTGTTGAGCTGGGAGGAGGCGGTGATGACGAGGACGCCGGCGGCCCAGATCGGGGCCATGCGGATCAGCGACTTGAGCTCCTCCACGCGGTGGACGGTGCTAAGCCGCCACAGGTCCGGCGCGGAGGCGGCCGCGCCGCCGGAGGAGGAGATCCCGTCTTCTTCGGAGATGATGGCCGCCTTGTCCAAGAAACTAATTAATTTCACATTAATCGTACGCACAACATATTAATTAATTCGATTAATTAAATATTTCATAACATCTAGATAAATTAATTTATTTATGAATATTATTATATAAAAATAAATAAAAAGTATAGATTATTATATAAATAAATTTTGAATGTATAATTATAAATTACATCTTATCATCAAATTGAAAAAAAAAAACTTAGCACATTATCTCTTTAATAATGAAGAAGATATATATAATTTTAAATATTAAATGAGTATTTTTTTTATTTTTTATTTAGGTTGATATACTTAATTCTCCTTGAGCACTAACCTCAGGCCATTAGTGTGGACAAGCTTCCCCGCCAGTGAAATGGGAGCGTCGAGCTCGTCGTTCTGGTAGAGCAACCCGGGATCCGCCTGCGCCGGCAGCTTCCTCTTCTTCACCGCCGCCACCGCCACCTGCGCCAGCCTCGTGAACGGGCTCCCAGCAGGCGGCATCATCCGGTAAATCGGAAATCCGGCGGCGAAGCTGACCAGCGAGATCCCCATCGCCACCGTCGGGATCCCCAGCCCCCATCCCCATCCCACGTTATCCTGCACGTAGACCACCGCCGTCACCGCCACCACCATAGTCGTACCCATGCAGAAGTAATACCAGTTGAAGAAGCTCCACGTCTTCTTCCTCTCCTTCTCCGGGAACTGCTCGGCGCCGAACGCCACCACGCACGGCCGGATTCCGCCCGCCCCCAGGGCCGCCAGCAGCAGCGAAGCGTACAGAACGGTCATCTGCCACGAAGACGCCGACACACAGGGGCCTCCGGCTGCGGGGCATGGAGGCGGACGGAGCCACGGCAGCACCGCCGACGCCGTCAGGCTGGACATCCCCTGTGCAGAATAGTAGATAGAGTGAATTAATTATTTTCATAATATAACAAATTTTTTAGGTGGTAAATTGTTTATAGGTCCCTGAGGTTAGGAAAACACTGCATTCTGATTTATATTTTCCTATATATTACACTTAGGTCCGTCAAGTGCAACTTATTAATTTTCATGGTATATTTCTGCTCCTTTTTTAGTTATTATAATTTTCATATTATTATCATAATTTTATTTTATTTTCTCAAAATTATTTTAAAAATATAAATATATAATAATCAAATAATTATTTAAAAAATAATGAATGAAAACTTCTATCAATTTATCAAGTTTTATATCAAAGAGTTTAGTAAATTTTATAAAAAAACTATGAACCAAATTTCAATGATATTCTCCATATGCTTGAAAAAGTTCCCCAATCCTTCCTAATTGAGTTAGGAGAAGTACTACTAAAATATTTGTAATTTTAAATACATTTAAGTAGAGTATTTGTGCAAAATTTCATTTTTAAAATTTTTTTATCCTCTTTTTTTGAAAAATTAGAAATAGATTTTTTTTTTGAAAAATCCATACATGAAAAACTGTTAGGAAATAATAATGAATATTCTTATGTAAAATATAAATAATTATATCCAATATTTTAAATCATGTTTTTATTTGGTTTTAAAAAAAAAGGTATTTTGAAATAAATCGGAACTGATGATTGATATGGAGTGGTTACTATGAGGTAAATGAAGGAGGCGGCGGCGATGGTGTAGAAGCGGCCGACGTAGGCGTCGGCGAGGAAGGCGCCGAGAAGAGGGGTGAGGCTGGCGGTGCCGCCGAAGTTGGTGACGGTGGCGGCGGCCTGGGCCGCTGGCAGGTGGAGCTGCTGGGTCAGGTAGCTCACCATGTTCGCCGCCAAGCCCACCACTGCCAACTTCTCCGAGATCTCATTCGCTGCACATCATCTAGAGCAGAGGTTAACGAAGAAGAAGAAGAAGAAGAAGAAGAAGAAGAAGTAGTAGAAGAAGCTAGAAGAAGTTACCAAATATGAAGGGCATCGTTTTAATGCCTCCTTTCCTCTTCTCATCGCAGCCATTTCTGCTCAACTCTTTGCTTTCCATCACTAATATCACTAATAATTGAATAGCTTATGCCAAAAAAAGCTATTTTTATTCATTTCTGCTCATCTTTCTCTCTTTCTCTCTTTCTCTCTTTCTCATCTCCACACATGACACAAGTGACATACACACGGCTCTCTACTTCTACAGAAATTTGGCCCTCAGCAGCAGTGCGACAGCTGGGCAAGTAGGGCCCATCTGTTATATATAACGTCAAATCTCGAGGTAACCTCAGTGGTGGACAGTTAGGGCAAAACAGTCGTCTAATATTTTCTTACTGGTCCAATTTAGGGGTGACAATTTGTACTGGTACTCGATTAAATCTCCTGCCCTTAATAGGAATGATATGGGTACTCAAATTTTACCCACGACCCGCAGCCCGCCCCACCTTATTATGAAATGGGGCAGGTACGGGCATGAATCAACTATACCCGCCCCACCCCGCCCCGCCCCGCCTTGCCCCGCCCCGTTATGCATATATTTTTATCTATTCTTACGTAAGCTTATATAGAGTCAAATAAAATGAGTGCATTGAAAAATGAAGAAATATAAAGCCTTACTTTCATAGTGTAATATTCACCATGTGACTACGATTTTTGTTGTATTAAATAGAGTAAAATAATTCGATTTTCATTAACATTAGTAAGAAAACGGGGCGGGGCGGGGCAGGTACGGGTTTGTGAAAACTATAATAGAGGTGGGGCGGAAACGAGTATGGGGCGGGTATGAGTAATGAATAATATATAGCGGGGAGAGTATGTGTATTTATAAACTCGACCCAAACCCATCCCATTGCTATTCCTAGTCCAGTTCAAAGAACTTGCATGGGCAAATAACCGCTCGAGTTCTTCTTGAAGAAATCCACTTGTTGGATAGCAGTAGTCTGTGATCCAAAAGACGAGTCAAACTATTTATTAGCAGAATTGTCCTAGTTGAAAAGCTCATCTAGTCATATTGATTCTCCCCTTTCGAGCAAAATGTAGGCGATATGCACCCGCATGAGGTTCACCTAATCCACCCTTCTTTTTCTATATCATTACCTACATTTTAATGATAGAAAAGTATTGGGTTTCTCTCCTTCTCCTCTAAATCTCGTTTCCCCTTTAACCCTCTTAATTCCTCTTCCCCAAAACAAGACATTGATCATGGTGCTCGCTCTTGTTACGCTAAAATTCAATTGTTTCCCCCTCAGTCGGTACTTGTTCAACTAGAATCTTTGATGCTCCATTCACAACCTTAGACGATAGCTTGAGTGATTAAGCTCTTGGAATAAAATCGAGATGAAATCGAGATAGTTACCTTTCAGAAAATTCTAATGATATCGGGTGATATCTATGCTTCATTCTTCTGAAGGTGGGAAAAAAGATAAAACTAATTATTGATCCAAATTAGAATTGGAAACTTATGTAATAACATCTTCTGGTTAACCCAAGATCAAATGGAATAGATTTATGAGAAATTTAATTCAGTTAGCATAAGGTAGATTAAGATAAGATGAAACGCAAAAAGAATCGATTAGAAACTCTCAAGTACGGTTCTAAGGAAGGGAATTGAACCACCTATTCCGACCGGGGAGAACAGGCCATTCTACAAGGTGATTCTGAATATAATATCTATCTAGTGTGATATATGACAAAAGTAATTATTAAAGATAAATAAAATTAATACAATTAAATTTTAAAATTAATTTTAAATTTTTTTTAAAAAAAATTAACTCACAATTAAATATTTTAATTTATAATTAATTGATTGAATAACTTGAATTAACTTGAAATTTTTATGACTTTAAAATTATTTTAAAAATATAAAAATAAAAAAGTGCAAATTATTTTTTTAAAATTATATAATATAAATTTTAAATATTATTTTATTATTAAAATTAGTAATTAGAAATTTTATAAAATTTAATTATGAGTACCAACTTCAGTTAAATTTTTATCAAATTAAAAACTATATATTACTATTTAAACTTAAATTTTACTTTCAATTTAGTCGTATATTATTTGATTTAAATTTAATTTAATTTTTTAATTTATAATTAATTTACTTATAATTAATTAATTTAATTAAAATAATACTTATTTTTTATATTTATTAATGTAAATAAGTTATTTTATTTTGTTATTTAATAACTTTATTATATAATTATATTTTTATTATTTTATGTAGAAGATAAATGATTGAGAGGAGAGAGAGTGTGACAGAGGGGGCGGCGGGCGGTGAGTGGTGGGCGGCAAGAGAGAGGAGAGAGAAACATTAGAAAAATAAAATTTTTATATAAAATATGATTGAGAGGAGAGAGAAAGAAGACAGAGGGAGGTGGCATTGGGCAAGCAAGAGAGAGAGAGAGGAGAGAGAAAAAATAAAAATTATTATTTTTATATAAAATAATAAAAATTCAAATCCTAAATTTTAGATTGAGCAAAAATAAAAAAAATAAAATTCAGTAGCTTATAAACCATCTTTAATAATATAATATAAAATTATTAATAGTAATTTTTCACAATAATAATTGACAAGTATAATACTTATAAATGAGTTTTCGAGTAAATTTTGAATTTTATATAAATTATCATCCCTACGTCGAACTATAATACCATCCATGTGGTTTAACACAAACCTTTGGAAACATCGAATGAAGACTTGAACGGAGATGGGATATAATCGAAGACTTTAAGATGGAATTTAGTGTTATGTTGAAGGCCAATTTACAAGCTAAAAAAATTTGTTTAGCTTGATCATAAACATAGATGATATTATAACAAAATTATGAAATTATAACATTAAAAAAATAACATCTACATAATTAAAATAGTATTACTATAATATTAAACTAAACTAAACTACAAATTAAATGAAAAAACAATTATAGACTAATTGTTAAGACGAGAAACAATCAGATTGACTGAGCGGAAAAACCACGGCTCTCTTCGAGGAGACTTCAAAGATCACTAGAATCAGTCTTTCTTTTTGGAATTACAGTAAGGAAGGTGAGTGGATTTTAGGTAGAAGTATTTTCTAGGGTCGGGCCTCCTTTTTTTTTTCTCATTACAGTGAGGTATTTATATCCTATTCTACTCTGTAGAGTCATTTCAGCAAAATAGGCTTCAGCTCTAGTGACAACTCATTAATGTCCGCAGGGGGGGCCACTCCCTGGCCCTTGCTGTACGACGTACAGATGGTACGATCTGACGGTGGGGGAGTCCATACCTCTTGAAAGCAGTATGGTCACCGATGTTTTGCCAGGCGCCGGTCAGTTCTAGTCCCTGTTGTTCATCTCGGTCTCTTCGGCGTCTGCTGTTCGGAGTGATACTTTCTTGCATTCGACAATGAGCACTCGTGCCGTTGATGTCACGTAAGCTTCCACGTGAGCGGTTCAGACAATCAAACGTGGATCTAGATGCAACACTAGTCATGATTTCATACATCAATAAGAGACTGATGAAAATGGTCAAAATGGACCCATGTGAACTACTTTAATAAACCACAATTATCCATGTGAAGAAATTATTTGGAAGGCAGAAAGTATCCATTGATGAAACAATAGGGTAACCTAAGGTCCTGAGTGTAATTTACCATGAAAATCATTGATTATTTAAAAGCCTTTACATGAAGCCAATAATGATGAGATTCACTGAATTCTGTGGTTTATGTTCTTTTGATAGTCTGCATGAAGCCAAATTTGAATGGCCCCAGCCCTCTTTAACTAATAATTTCTCCTGCCAGTAACGAGTCGAGTGATGCCTCAACTCGAATTCGAAAATTTTAAATTCTAATCAAATTTGATTCAAGTTTGCTAAATTTTAAATTCATGCTGAACTGAGTTTAATTTGTAATCTAATTTTTTTTTAATGTTTTTTTATTTAAATTTAAATATATATTATGTACATAAAATATAACATACATCTGAAAAGCAAACATACATATTATTATAGACATATTGAATCAATTATGAGTTGGATCAATTTTATTACAAATAGATTGACGTTAAGTAGTAAGAAAATGAAGAATTCAAACCGAGTAAAATAAAGTGAGTTTTTAGTTTTTAGTATTTTGCTCACTCTTACCCTTAACATTGTTAAAATTTTCTTAACTTTTTTTTTGCTTGATAAAGATCATTTTTTATTTAATATATATATTTTTTAATGTAAATATATTTCAGCTTGGTACAACTTTTTTTTTTGATATTTATACCGTATTAAAGCAAAATATAACTTGAGCAAGCAAAAAAAATTTGTACTAAATAAAAAATATTTCTAATAAGTAAAATAATATCTATACTAATAAAAAAAGTTATACTAAATAAAAGAAAATTACCAAGCAAATGATAGTCTATACCTAGAAAAAACTTTTAGCATTAGGCCATAATTGATTAGAGTCTAAAAAATCTCAAAGTTTTTTAAAATTAATTTTATCAATACTTTATATTTAATTCATATTATAAATTATTTAATTTCATATTCAACCTAATTATTAATAAAAAAATAATTTTACTTATATTATATTTTTTATCTAAAAAATTCTTCAAACATATCCCATTTATAATTTTGACATGAATTTTTTTTAAAATTTTAAAATTCTCTTCCCCTTGCTAAAATCCTACAATTAATCATGTCATTGCTCTAACAAGCTCTTTTCATTAAAATTAAAATCATTTATAAATGATATTTGAATTTCTTTATTTATTTTTATGTATATGTAGGTCTGTTTACTTTTAAAATTAGACAGATTGATTTATGTTTTTTTTTTGTAACAGATATTAATTTTATAGTGAAAAAATAAGTATTAATTTTTATAATTTTTAAAAAAAATAGTTATATGACGATACTCCTCACCTAAATGCGTTGTAAATTAAGGAAATAATTTCCATAAATTCTTTTACTATAATAATAGTTTATTAAAAGAAAAATTTATCTATGTCTTTACTTAGATTGATAAACCAGTCTGCTAAATTTGAAAATTAAAAAAATTTATATGAAATTTTATGAGCGTAAATTTGATAGTAATAAAAGAGAAAAGTAGGATATTTTAGTCAACAGTTTAATGAGAATCAAAAATTACATATATAAAAATACATTAAATAGCTCACATTGAAACAAATTTTAAAAATTAAAACAAGAACAACATATATGATTCATAAAATATGGAAATACGTGAAATAGGTTGTGGTCAAACCTCACATATCAAATTTTAGTTAATTCTTATTTTTATGATATTTAATGCATAGCATATTCCCAAATATTTTGTAACTAACATTTATCTAAATTTTTTTTATCAAATTCAAGGAAAATATTTGAATTTTAATGAAATTATGCTGAAATTAAATTAAGATGACATTTATTTTAATATTATTTTAATGATATGTTATGTCCTTTATGTTGAAATTATTGACATTTAAATTATTAAAATTAGTGATCCTTTCAATGGGTCTACTCGAAGAGATTTAGACGAGTTGGCTAACTTAGAGTAAATTATTGTATAAACCTTAAAAAGGAGAAGTTTAATATGGCTGGGGGATCTATGCCCTTGGGTGAGCTCGAGGGAAAAATTATTGGGTTCGGAGAGCTCGTCATGTCACCTTTTTATATACCAATTAAATGATGACAGCTGGCAGCGAGCGGCCTACTACGGCTGAGTTCGGAGATCGATGTGCTTGTTATAGGTATAAAGGTGCTTATTATAGACATAAATGTGCTTGTTATATACATAAAAATACTTGTTATAGGCATAAAGGTACTTATTTATATATATTTATACTTATAATAAGTATATTTATGCTTATAATGAGCATATTTAAGTATAAAAGTGCTTGTTATAGACAGAAATATGCTTATTATAGGCATAAATGTACTTATTATAAATATAAATGTGCTTGTTATAGGCTATTATAGGCATAAATGTGTTTGTTATAGGCATAAATATGCTCGTTATAAGCATAAATATATATAAAATAAGCACATTTATGCCTATAACAAACACCTTTTATACCTATAACAGGCACATCTATCTCCGAACCCAGCTATAGTGGGCTGCTCGCTGCCAGCTGTCGCCATTTAATTGGTGTATAAAAAGGTGACGTGGCGAGCTCTCTGAACCCAATAATTTTTCAGGTCGAGGAGGGAATAGTAGAAATTAAATTATTGTATATTAATTGATTAATTATATATATTATTTGTTTGTCATTCCTACTTATAATATATTTGCAAGCTGATAAATCACATCGTGTCAACCTACTCGTCTAAAACTCTTCGAGTAGTCAGCCTACTCGTCTAAAACTCTTCGAGTAGTCAGCCTACTCGTCTAAAACTCTTCGAGTAGTCAGCCTACTCGTCTAAAACTCTTCGAGTAGACCCATTGAAAGGAGAGTGGCAAAGGCGCATTTGTAGGCGATAAACAAGCTGCATTTGAAGTTCCCTGCACAGAAAAGAGAAAGCCCAAATATTAGAAATGGGCCTTCACTTAATTTTAGGCCCAGTCTAGTTTTTCTGGCCCAATCCATTTTCTTATTCTGTTACAAGCTATTTAATATTTTTGGTTCTGGATTTATCCTCGTAGTTCATATTTAATAATTTCCAAATTACGACTTTCATCACAAATCAGAGTTTTAAGTGAAATATTTCACACATCAAATGAAAATTACTGTAAAGTATTAAAAAAAATTTTAAAAAAAATTAATTTAAAATATTTTAAATAGTTCAAATTGAAACAAATTTAAAATATTATAAAAAAAATAAATTTAGAAACTTAAGTGACACATAAAAATATAAAGGACCAACGTATATAATTCATAAAATATGGAGATATATGAAATATGTTGTGGTCAAACATCACTTATATAGTTAATCTTTAAGTTTATAATGTTTTATGTAGCATATTCTATAATATTTTGTAACAACATTTATCTTTATTTTGGAGAACCTATAACTGATTCGAATAGGTGGCCGACTTCAAATTAATATTAGGGAAATGTCTGATAGCTGATCTATCGATTCTTCTATCAAATTGTTGGTTTTTGATCAAATTCAAAAGTTATGTTGGTTTTTGAACAAAATCTTCCCCAAGTTTAAATTTAGTATAATGCATGACATAATTTTTATTGACTAAAAAATTTAAGTTTTAAGAATTTTTGATCTAAAAATGTGAAAATTTCGATCAAAACAAAACCAATGAGTTCTGGATCGGTATTGACATAAAATGAAATGAAATTGACATGTTCATCAATTTCGATAAAATTCAAAATTATGATCTGCTCATATCATTAAACTAATTTTTTTTATTTAGATAAAATTACAGAAGTTCAAGATAATATCGAACAAAATAAATTGAGTAAGAATAATTGGACTGGGCCTAAAATTAAGTGAAGGCCCATTTCTCATATTTGGGCCTTCTCATTCCTGCGCAGGGAGCTTCAAAGCTGGCTTCTTTACCTAAAGCTCTAAAATTTTCCAGCTCTGAGTCCATTATAAAAGAATTTCACTAAAATGAGAAATAGTATTTTAAATAATTTGAAATGTTAATCATTATCAAAAATAAAATACAAAAAAATACAGCATGTTTCTGTGTATCTTATATGTACTAAAAATTTCAATGAACAAATAAAAGAATATATATAATGCCCTTCTCTATTTTAATTGATTAAATTTTCAACAAATTGATAAAAAAAAATTTTAAAGATCGATCTCATCCTATAAAACTCAGAGAGAAAAGCAAAAACTATAAATAACGAAACTGTGAGAGGAACAGTCTATTCTCCCACACGACATCTTGATTTATCACTACGGAAGTAAAAACTAACTTTGAGTTTATCTTATAATAAGAAATTGTTAGCAATTAAAATTATTATAGGTTGTCTTTAAAATGGGAATTGGGAGAGGAGAGATTATTAGATTCTTGAGCCTGAATGTTCAAGCGCTCAACTATGGCCCATTATGTCTGCACAGGGCTGGTCCCACAATGCACGTGGCGGGTAGTGCTCAACGTTCAAGTGCACCCGAAGTCATTAATTTTTCACGTGGGAGACTCTCAAGTCCTCTTTTTTCAAAAAGTTACTTGGCCTCCTAAAAAAGTGAATTTCAAGTAAACACAAATCAAATATTTTCGAAGCACGTCAAATATCAAACTCATTTGATGGCATTCGTGTCACACTTAAATTTTGATCGTTTTACGGCGGTCAGTACCGTGATCATCACTTATGTCGCAATCAACTTTTATCATTCCTAAGATTTTAACCAACCAATTATTATTAAATTCAAAGAATTATGTCATTAGGCCATAATAACCCCCCTAGCATTTGGGTTCAAATCAGAGGTCAGGATCAACTTTAAAATGGTGGGTCATTAATGAATTTAATGGTATGATGGTTGCCCAATTCACAAAGGATGCCTAATCAAAATTAATGGTCTGATTTTGATCAAAAAGAAAAATTGATGGTGTGATGAACTTGAGAGGAGGAAGATGACAATGGGAAGATTATGAAGGAATGAGAGCCATGAAGAAGATTCAATGGAGGGGGCTGCTCATTCATAATTGAAGAAAGGAGGGAGGGGAGGAGAGGTGGGACCAATTGAATTTGATTTGTTGTAATGA
Source organism: Apostasia shenzhenica (assembly GCA_002786265.1). Lineage (NCBI taxonomy): Eukaryota > Viridiplantae > Streptophyta > Magnoliopsida > Asparagales > Orchidaceae > Apostasia > Apostasia shenzhenica. The sequence continues at coordinate 853,022 of KZ451896.1, forward strand.
GCTCGATGCTATGATCATTGGTTTTTAATTTACTCGATTATTTTGAGTTATTCGGATTTATTTGGGCATGATTTATCTGGTTAACTATATATTGATTTGAATTTTTATCGTGTAGTATTATACATATAGCATTAAAAGACTATTTGTATTGTCTGTTATTACGATGAAATGTGGGGCGGAGAATTTTGATGGAAAAAAAAATTAATCGAGATTATCATAAATGGCTTGAGCAAATTTTAATAAACCTATGAATAATTTACAGACATAATTACTATTCAAGAAATTCTTTTTTCTTTTACTATTTCTCGCTCTTTTATGTGCATTCTTTTATAAGATTATATATTTCATAAACGATCGAGAATCAATAATTGACATAATATACTGTTTAATAATATTTCTCCTTAAAATTATATAACTTTAGTTACATATCAAAATCTCAAGAAATTATTTTTTTACAAATTTATCTATAGTAAATTTTAAGAAAATGAAATATCACTTTTTTGCTATAAAAAAAGGTCAAAATTAGTGAACCAATCTACTTAATTTAATATGTTATGAGATCTATATACACATAACAGAAAATAATAGAAAATCAAATACTATTCACTTAAAATATTTCTAACCTATAATAACTATCATCTTATGCTTTTAGCTAAGATTTTTTATTTTTTATTTGATGTAAAGCTTTTGGCTAAGTTGATAACTAAAGATTTAACACAATTGACATTACATAATCATCATTATATATTGAGATAAAAGTCTCAAAAAATAACTAATTACATAAATCAGGATGAGAGCTCCCTTGGAGTTCTATTATAGAAGGGAATAATGGTAGATGCGTGCACTTAAATAGTGGAGGCAAATAGAGCAGATGGTTCAAATAGAGCAGATGGTTGGAACCGCATAGTTGAACTATCACTGAACAAGAGAAAGAATAATCATTTTTGTCAAATTGTGCGTAACTCTCTCTCCATTATAAATACAGATACTTATAGCAGAGGTGAAGTAGGTAGAAACAGATAGGTAACTAATGAAGAACTACAGGCATAGTTAGCTATATGGCCAGCTCATACCCTAATCAGCCCACTCTTTATTAACAGCAGCCACATTTTTTTAACTAATGATCTCAACGTCATACAGTACAGGCATGACTACGGAGCTACTCGGAGGGGAGGTTATGGGCAAAGAGACTAATTCAACAGCCCTGTTCAAGTACACTATTCAGTTATAACAATTTCACTATCAACTTTTCGTTTGTTTCTAGTTACTTAATTTAATCAGACACCTTTCGCTGTTTGAAAGCTCTGTTCAGAGGCAGTTAACAAAGTAAGTTTAATGTCATTCACGTATCGAGTTGTTCTGACATGACCCATTTTGCACTCAACAATATTGATAAAAATTAATATAATAAAACTTAAAATATTAATCATTTTCCTCAAATTGCAGTGTGGGAGATTCTCTGTGGAATTAGAAAAATCCAAAGCAGATCTTGTTCGTGTTGAATAATGAATATATTATTGGCCAGGCTGCACAAGGGGAGGATATCTTTGGGTGGGGTCACATGTGATACCAAATTTCATTTTATTTTTATTTTATTTTATTTATTATGCTAAGCCAAACTCGATCCACATGCTTGCATATTCAATATGAAAAATTATATAAAATATTACATATATATCTCAAGGAACCTGCCGTGAGTCCTTCATATCTATCAGACTGATTCGATTGAACCAATCTGACCGATTCTTACTAGTTTTAGGTAGAGAATCGGTAGGAGTCGATCTAATTTTCTCTTAAATTACAAACAGAATAATGTACCTATATATTGAATATATTTCAAGTGAGTTCAATTAAAGTTTTTTAAAATAATTTAATTGAATTTTTGATAGGCTAAAGTTTGAGCGAATATGTACAAAAAACGTTAACTGCGTGCCCATGCTGGAGGTCCAGTCCATGTCAATCTCGATCCATTTACAAGTTGGTGGGCCAAATCTGATCCGGCCCAGTTTCAGCGTCGCGTGCGAATGGCTTTTTTATTCCCATGAATTTACGGATATACCCCTACCAGCACGGTCAACTAGATGTCAATTGTCATAAAAAAAAGAAGAAATTATGTTTTAATACCATCTCAATTCATATATTAAACATAAAAATTTATGACAATAAAATTACATTTTTCATTATCTTATTATTTTTAAAGTGAAATAATTACCTACATGACACATAATTTAGTTTTATTTATACCTTATACATCCATTCTTAGTTAATTATGTTATACACACTCAAAATATTACAAAATCTTACATACACACATTTTAGTTAAAACTTAATCAAAATCTATTTGAAAAAAATATTCTATTAGTAAATCATTAAAATTATATTTTTACTCTTAATAGTATATATTTTTCTCTTCTTCAATACCACACTAAAGCACTGATTTGTCATAAAATCAATTCACATCGTGGATGTCTCTTTTCTTTGCCACCACCTAAATATTAAGGTTTTAGGATTTTCACTCAAAATATATTTAAATATCCTTAAAATAATATGATAAACGACTCAAATTTTTTGTAATCTAATTATAGTTAGGTTATTGAAAATTTATGATGTGCATAGCGTAATTAATTAAGAATAGATGTGTAAGACATAAATAAAATTAAATTGTATGGTATGTAGGTAATTATCCTTTTTAAAATTCACTTTTGATAAAAAGGATACTAGTCAGGGAGAAGTACATTAATCTCTCTTGCAAAATTATATTTAATAATTAATTAACTTTAAAATTTACTTATATTAATAAAATTTTATAATTTTAAATATTAATTATATAGACCGTCACTTAAGTTAACATTTATTATAAATAAATAGTATATATATATATATATATATATAATATTTCGTTTATAAGTCGTTATTGACTTAGCATCCCAAAGACACCATATTATTATAATATTATAAGTATTTAAGTTAAGTTAATTATGATTAATTATAGTAATATTAAAAAAAATTATTACAAAAAATATAAAATTATATATATATATATAATGTTTTTAAAAATAATAAATATGTAAATATAATTTTTTAAAGGGACGGCGCATGTAATGTTCTTTATTTGCCCCTACTAATTATAGTAGCTACGAGAAAAAACGGACACAAGAAGACCGGAGAAGCTACATTATGGCATTTGATTCAATTTTATTATTATTTAATGTTTATTTATAAATTATAATTTATTTAATTTGAGATAATTCTGATCAATTATTTATTTTTAGAGAATTATTCTACATCACCTCTCTCTCTCTCACTCTCTCTATTATTAATTTAAGCCTCACAATACCTCGAATTGTATAACTTTTAGATCCAATTTATGACGTATAATGAATTGGTTTTTCAAATTGAGTCTCGAGTTGGCCCAAAATGAAAATAATATTCAATATTTTCTAGGAATAATTAACTACATGCCGCATAATTTTATTTTATTTATGTTTTATCCATTCATTCTTAGTTAATTACGCTATGTACACTCAAAATATTATAAAATCTTACATACACACATTTGAGTTAAAACTTAATCAAAGTTTATTTTAAAAAAAATATTCTGTTAGTAAATCATTAAAATTATATTTTTACTCTTAATGGTACATATTTTTTTCTTTCTCAATACTACATTAAAGCGCTGATTTGTCCTAAAATCAATTCACGTTGCGGATGTCTCATTCCTTTGCCGTCACCTAAATATTAAAGTTTTAGAATTTTCACTCAAAATATATTTAAATATCCTTAAAATAATATGATGAACTGCTCAGATTTTTTGTAATCTAACTGTAGTTAGGTTATTGAAAAATTATAATTACTCATTATAATAAAAATAAGTTAAAATATGTATATGTAAGATTTTATAATATTTTGAGTGTTTATAGCGTAATTAACTAAGAATGGATGGGTAAGACATAAATAAAATTAAATTGTGTGGCATGTAGGTAATTATCCCAATTTTCTAAAAAGTAAACGTGACTGCCTTCACGATTCTTTTTTTACAGTAAAAAAGTTAAAACAATTTTTTTTTTTTTTTGGTTATTAGGAAAAATTTCACTTAAGCTGTGATTCCCAACTACGATTCACAATATTGAATTGATTGAACAATTGAAGATAAATCATAAAAATTGGTATTATAAATTCGAGAAAAAATTAGTATTTGATAATGTGAGAGCTTATTTATTTTAGTACTGTGAATCTCATGATTTTAAAATAATATTGTAAAGTTTAAAGCATGTTAACATATATATTCTATATCTCTTGTGTGTTTTTGTTATAGATCTGTGAGATTTGACTTAAAGATTCACATTTACTTTCTTTGGAGACTTATAATATATATGTTTACTTTATTAGAATAAAAAAAAATTGACATTTTAAGAAGAATAAAATGATAATTTTTTTTATTTACTTATATGAAATAAAATGTGAATAAAAAATGAATAGAAAAAATAAGTACTAAAGCACCCGTGAATATAACTTAATAAAATTTTATATTATTTATTATTATTAAATTTAATTTTATACAAATAATTAGATAAATATAACTTATACAAATATATGCGTGCGCATAATATACATATTAAAAAAATACTGATCAAATTGAGACACAAAGAAGATCATATTATAGGCTCAACTAATGTGTTTGATTCATCTGAATGAAATGATGAGATAGTACAACACAGAAATAATTATGAGCCATAATCATTGTGAGATGAATAGGGTCAATTTGCAAAGCGGCATCCGGAGCATACACGTGGAGAGACCCGGTCACAGAAATCAGACGAGCAGCGCAAGGCGAAGGGCAAGTAATCCGAGATAAATGGTACTAGTTTAAAAATAATAATAATAATAATAATAAATAAAATTTTTTAATCATTCTACACAAGTTATAATATAAAAAATATTATTTTACTTCAAATACTTAATAATTTTCAATAAAAAATATTAACTTTATTTCACATCCCATTCGAGTATTTTGGTCTAGGACGTGAAATAAAGTAAATATTTTTATTAAAAATTATTGAATTTATGAAATAAAATAATATTTTTTTATATTAAAATTTATATAGAATAATTTAAAAAAATTATTTATTATTATTATTGTTCTTTTTTAAACTAGTACTATTTTGGTCCTGATTTTAGTCCTCACGCCAAACAGTATGTGACAACTCGCATACTATAGATATTATTTGCTTTAAACTAATAGATCTTCACTTTTTTTTTTGTTTTTTTAAGATATTGGATCTCACATTTCAATGACGAATTTCTTTGGTGCAAAATTTATGAACTAAAATATAATAGACCAAAAGTTGATGACCCTATATGAAAATTTACCACATAAAATTTATATATTAATGGAAATCAAAAGATTAGTTGACATGTGTTCTCAACTAATGAATAGCATACCATCAAATTACATCACAAGCTTAGATTGAAAATGATGTGTTTCTACCTTCAGCTTTGCAAAATTATGTTTTAGTCCCAATAAATTCACATGAAATTAATCGTATTAATAAAAATTTGGCTCATCATTTTTGTTGAAATTCATACGTCATTGAAAGCAAAAAGATATTAAAGTAAAGGCAGTAAATCTTTTGCTCGATCACCCTCATTTATAAATAAGAGATATTTTTTTAATAATAGATCCGATAATCTCTAAAAAAACACGATATTCTCTTCTACTGAGAGCTTTTGAGAGAGATTCGTTTTTTTCTTGTATTTATCATCTTGTAATTGCGAATATTAAAAAATTTTCTCTAAATTAAGTACATGTTCGTTGGTTACCTTTTCTTACAGGATTTTGTTATGAATAAAGTTTTCTGCGTATAAAATTTTTCACTCATCTTTTTTGGACTAAATTATCCATAAACACATTAAAAACATTGGATGTCAAATTCTACGTCAATTAAATTTTGTACAATTGTAAATAACAACAATAATAACTAATCCTTCATCCCACTAGCTAGGTGGGATCAGCTACATGAATTTTTTATTTTTATTATGCTCTGTCAATTAATAAATATTTATATAGGTCTAAGTGAGTAAGGTCACTCCTTATAATTTCTTGCTATGTATTTTTTGATCTCCCTCTTATTTTTTGTACATAAGCAAAATCTAATAACTTGATTTTCTTAACTAGCCTACAATTTATATTTTCAAATTATCTAAACTGACTTTTTCATTTTTAATTAGTGCAACTTCAATTTTCTCACAAATGTACTCATATATCTCATTCTATATTTTCGTGTATACCGACATATTCATCTTAGCATCCTCATTTTTAAATATGAATAAATGCTTTTGTAGGCCAGTATTCAGTACCATACAAAATATGTTTTCTTCACACGAAACGTTGTTACTCAAACCTACATCAATCGATCGACATTAATTCCGCCATTTAGTAAAACACGACATGCTAGCAAGGGCTTTTGGTTTCTATTCTCATCGATTTGTTCCCATTTTTCTCTCGTGAATTTCGCTCCTCAAGATGGCTTTTGAAGAGGAGAATGACACGAAAACAACATAAGTCTGACGGAGGAATCGACCAAAATGCTCAAATTACAAAAATTGTTGAAAGTTAAGACCTGAATAAAATTGATAAAAAAACGCAGGGACCTGTATGAAATTTAACTGAAGGTTCTAAGATAGACACTAATGGAGCGGTGGGGATGTGGGAAAAGTTTGCATTGTCCGCCACCAACCGGTGTTGGGTCCGCCGCCTGGGGGACAGAAGGGGTACCCTTCGAGACGCCATGCGTGTGTCCTCTCTCTCTCTCTCTCTCTCTCTCTCTCTCTCTCTCTCTCTCTCTCTCTTCTCTCTCTCTCCTCCATGGAAGCAAGAGGCATCATCATCCATGGAAGGGACCAAGCTTTTGCCTTTCTCCATGTCTTTTGATCACATGCTATCTTCTTCTTCCTCCTCCTCCTACATATTTATCGAACCTCTTTGTGATTGACGATAATTTTTATCTAAACTCATTTAACTCATTCGTGCACACATCTATACTTATAAATCGGATCACTCCGTGGATCTAATCATCTTTGACCCGGATTCAACTTGGGTCAGATTAGTCCTCCGTACAAATACAAATGAAAATGAATTATCATGATAAAAGTGATGTAATATAATAATTACATTAATTTATTAATTTACACACAAAAAGAGAAGGAATGATCTCATTTTCTTTTACAGCATATGAATGTGGAAGAACTTTCAACATAAACTAAGTTATCTATGGTGGCTCCGTTAGGTTGGATACAAACGGGTAAGATCATAGTTGATCTGTGATCGAACCCAAAAAAAAATAACGAATCGAATCAGATTTCAGATTGAATAAATATTAAGTAAAATTTATCCAACTATATTTTCGAGCCCATTTGCAAGCTTACCTTTCCCTAATAGAACGGGTATGATAATTTTTCTTTTTTTACGAAGAGTACGGTAATTTTCACCTAAATTTATTTAGCTCGTCCTAACCTGACTTAATAGTACAATTATTCCCGCTTCAACTTATGACTAGCTGTTAGTTAAATAAAATTTTAAAATCTTAATACTAAAAATATTAAAATTAGTATTATTTTTTCATTTTAATAAAAAAATTATAAATTTTGACTAATTTATATCCCATCTAAAACATTTAAATATTAAAATATATCTTTATTTTACATTTTATATAACTTTTAAAATATTAATTTACATAATTTTTAATATAATTAATTATTTTTTGTTTTATTATACAAGCTAAAATTCCAAAAAATCTGCTTAAAAAAAGTTTAAAGTTTTGTTTGAAATTGACCCAAAAATTAAAAAAATAAATAAATGAATGAAACTCTGAAAACTTTTTAAAGTGAAAATGGAATCAAAATGAAAAAGAGTTCAAAATTTAATTATTAACCAACAAAATACACTCTTTAGATCAGAGAGACCATCTGGTAATTTAACCATTAATTTATTTTTTAATAAATTTCAGGCGTAATTTTTAACACATTAATTTTAGTTACCAAATTATAATTAGAGAAAATAATCTATGTAAATCATTTCAGAAAACATCAACATTTTTACATGGATGCTTCTGTTACAAATAAATTGCACTTGGGCTCCTGAGGTTAACATAGCATTACAAATAGATCACAAAATTTAAAAATTCTCGATTTAAGTCCCTAGGTTACATTTGCGTTGCAGTTAAGTCCCTGGCCGTTAAAAATAGTGAAAATGACTTTTTTGCTCATATTTTTTAACCTAAATATATAATATTATGAAGATATTTTTGACCAAAATTATGAATAACAGTTAAAATATGATCAAAATTAATATTTACTATCCAAATGAACCATTAAAAAAAGTGGGAGACAAACTCAGGGACCAAACAGCAGTGTAAAAAATAAACCTAGATACTTAAATTTGCCACGCCAATCTCTGGGGTCCTAGTGGAATTTACTTATTTTATAATACTGATAATATCCTTAAAAATTTAATGTCTAAACTTATTAGATAGAAATATATGAAAAACCTTAAGGATCTATATGAAATAAAAACAATACTTAAAGTTTATTTAATACTGATCATCCTCATGATGCATGAAATCTGGGGTAAATCTTAGTAACTCAAGTATAATTACCTTTCAGCTAATAAAAAGATTAAGTCAATATCACCTTTTCATTGAGATTAATTTGTTTGCTGCAGTTTTTTTCTAGTTGTTTCTTCTTTTAAAGATTGAGAAAGACTTCAACTTCAAGTATTTTGATTAATTGATTTTTTGTGTGCATAATGGTATTATAAATATCACATATATATATAATTTGGCATTAAGTCTTTTGAGATTTAATTAACTTTTGTAGCCGAAAAAGGCGGACAGTCATCGCTAGTTGATGTCTTAAAAAAAAGAAAATCACTAATATAAAGAAGAGTTCTTGTTAGATTTCTAAGCCTGATGAGTGGTGAGATGGAAGGGGGACATAAATAAATCGTTCACTACAATGATATGATATATCAACGTTGGCCGATGCAAATGCTGAAACTAGGAACCAGCGACGCCAAAGTTATCAACGTTAGCTCAGCGTCAAGAATGTTGCCAACACTATGTTAAGCGATGTTGACACATCAGGGGACGTGGAAATCGTTATCAGAGTCAGCTAAGCCTGATGTTGATAAAGTCATTTGTGTTAGCATAATTTCCAATGCTGATCAAGATTGACACTGATAAGTGAAAATTAGTGTTTTTGTTTGTTTGACGCTAAACTGACACAAATAAGGTCCATTAGTGTTGATTAATGAGCCGATGTTGGTATGCCGATGTTAATAATCAATTTTGTTGTAGTGGTTCCACCTTTAAAAAAGAATTTGTGCTCTTAAACTATATACGTAAATAACACAATTTAAATATATTGATGAGCTTTTTGATGGAAAATCACATTAGTCAGTGTTGGGAATTTTATAGTTAAGTCAATTTAAGCTGAAGTAGTTTTTTTAGGATGATCGAGTATCCTTCTTGAAAGTACTCGTGTCACATATTTTCTAAAACTAAAATGAATAATACCTCTTCATTTAAGACATGAGATATTACAGACTTAACATCTGAGTTATTCATTGATTGGATGCTAGAACTTAGATTAAATTAGGTTATAATACTAAACCAATTAGCTAGCTTTTTTTCCCTTCAAATCTACTTGCTCAATTCAAGCATGAGAAGATTGAAACTATAAGATTCATGGAACCTCATGCATTATTATTCAACTCAAAATAGTGTTAATTATACATATTATTATCATTGTTATTATTATTTTATTTCTTGATAGGATTTCTTTATCACATGGAGATAAGCTTTTCCTTTTCCACATATCTAATGAATTATTGAAAGGTTGGTTACCACCATCCAATGGAACATGATGCCATCATATGTGACTGTGGTCCAAAGTGTGAGTAAATAATTTGAAAATGATATTGTTATTTAAAACCAATTTTTATTCAAATTTCAAGCTACCAATCTTATATCTTACATTAGTTATACATAATAAAAGTAATTTCTAACATAAATAACAGACCACTTCTATATATTTACTATGTTAACTCATCAATATTTAAAATATCTTACATACAATCACATATATACATACATATATATACATACAATTATATTTAATAGGTTTTGATGTTTGGAATTTTTTACAATTATATTTGAATGAAGGAAGGATTATAAGGTGAAAAAATAAATACACGTGCATTGGAGAAATCATTAGTAAGCTGATATCAACTTGTGCTAAATCAAAATATGCTTTTGTTATTGATAGACATTCTGACCATTACTAGAACAGACAAGTCGTTATAATAAACAGATGAATGAGAAAATATCAGGCCATTCATTAGGGGTTGATTGGACCATCAATGAAGTCGAATATATAGATAGTCCAATTGACATAACAAATATACCTATTTTTCAAGAATTTATTTGTTATTAAGATTTTTCTATAAATAGATTATTGTACGTATATCTTAAATAAAATCTTTTGGGGATCTCTAATTTGAGAGTCAATCTAAGATTTGAAAGGGTGAGGGTATGTATGATTTAACTCTTGTTCAAGAGGAATCTTTACCATTTCAATTAAGTTGAACTTGAGTCATGAAAAACTCGATTCTAATTCCAAATCGAGCAAAAACCAAGCAATTAACTACTAAGCAAGTTTCAAATTTATTTTTTTTTTTGAAATTTGTTCAATAACTTTAAATCTTTATTGTCACATGCAACTTCCCTCTTGAATCCCATGATTGATTTGTAATGTTCTTGTTGATTTGAGGGGTTTAGATATAATATCATGATTTGTGGGTACAATGAGTTTAATGTTTGGTTCAATCAAATTTTAAATTAAGTCAAATTTAATTTATCTATGTCAAACGTCAGTTAAAATATTATTTTTATATGAACTATTAGATGCAATATTGCTATTCTTTAATTAAAAAAATATTCTTCTCTTCAACACTAAACATTTAGACATCACGTGTGTACGTGCCCATTCACTATGCACACGTATCGCTTAGCTGTTCAATGCCAAACAGTTTGGAGCATCAAACCGAATAATTGTTCCTTTAATTGTGTCGTGATCAGTAAAAAGTTAGGGTAAATTTTCTAAAATCTTATAATTAAGTCCTCATAATTTACTAAAACATTCAAATTGGTCACTTTTAATTATGGTTTGCGTTAAACAAAAATTATCTTTTGTAATTTTTTTGAGCAATATTTCTTAGAAAGCATAAAAGTATTAAAAAAAGAAGAAAAAAAAATCGTAGAAATTTTAGTATTTTCAAAATTACATATTTAAATTTTAAAAGAAGAGTTAATTACTGATAGGTTCTAATAATTAATTTATAATTATACTTTAATTCATAAATTTTAATAATTATTTTTTAATTACATTTTAGTCTATGAATATTAAAAGCTTGCTAAAAAATTCCTAAATTTTAATTAATAAAAATTAAAGCGGGTTCTTAGAAAATAGAGATTGAAGGGATAGAGAGAGAGGGGGGTATTCTCCTCCCAGAGAGAAATGGAAAAAGAGAAAAACCATTAATTAGTTTTAATTATTTTATAGTTTTAATAAAAAATTTAAATATGTAATAAAATTAAATTTAAAAACTTTTAATATAAAATTAGTTAAAATTTAGGGACTTGAAAGCAATTAGTTTCTAAAACTAATAACTTAAAATATAATTAAGAGTTAATTATAAAAATTTACCAATAAATTTTTAAAACTACGATCAAAATATATATAGAGATTAGCTATAAAAAAAATTATCAATGATTAACTATTAAAAGAAATAAGTAACTGAAAGACGTCAGGGATAATAGAAGACTGATTTTTCTAAAAATATATATGAACCAATTCTAAAGGTATACCAAAACATAAGGATCTTAAAATAATTATCCCTAAAACATAATATGCTAGAATAAATGTATGCCCTCTCTCTCTCAAGTTATTGTTTATTAGGCCTCAGGATACCATAATTTTGACTCTCATATTATTATTTAATTATTGGGATTTTTACATACATGACATAAAATTTACACGAAATTACGCATTTTACTATTAATTCGTAAATATTACCACTATCACACCATATTCATTTAAATTTTACGCATTTCATATATTTCACATATTTCATATACTTTATAATATTATATGTAAATTAAAATGCATAAATTCATTAATACTTAAATTCTAATATATATTTTTATTTTTTACTGTAAACACATCAATTTTCTTACTTCAATTAAAAATTATAGTCATATGGATTTAAATTCGGCACCCTAATTGAAAATTTTAAATAGGATAAATAAATTAAAATACATAAATTAATTTATTTATAGTATTTAATTAATATATTAATAATATAGTTAAGATCAAGGCCAATTTAGAAATGTGAAGTTCACCATCAAAGAATATGATGTGAAATATGTGAAATGCGTCAAATTTAAATGAATATGGTGTGATAGTGGTAATATTTATAAATTGATGGTGAAATGCGTAATTTCGTGTAAATTTCATGTCCTATATGTAAAAACCCCTTAATTATTACACAATTGAATGGATATCATTTAACTTAAAAGCCTAATCTAGAGATTAGAGTGACAAATGTCCTTCGGTAGGCAGTGAATTAGCTTCCTTGTTATGGAGTTTTAATTTCCCCAAAATATTTTTGGGACATTTGGGGGCATTTTGGGTAGCTAAGAACTTTTAGCATTGAATTTCTTTAAATATGACTTTGATGAATAAAGAATATTATTTGCATTTTATCTCGATATATAACCTATCAATTGTCACCACAATTAAGGTTTGATTTGTCGAGATGGAACATCGATCTTGATACCTAATATAATTATTCTTAATCTCGTGTTCGCGTGAGTAATGCAAGTAATTTTTTTAACCTTATTCCGAGTATCATATATTATGTAAGGAGTTCCTTTTTTGCTTTGTGATTCCAACGCTCACAGGCTCATGTCGTAATATTCAACCCGTTGAATTGAATTGCTCATTGTCGCACTGGCGAAAACAGACAATCATATTTTGCAAACGGATTTGTGCGAAGGCGAGTTAAACAGGATCGATGCACCATCTATCAGTTCAGGCCAGATCCGATTGACCTTGAAAACTTTTGATTCAGGATTGGGTGAATCAGTTTAAAACTGTTGGGTTTGTGTTAAGCTGATTGGGTATAAGCTAGCTAGATCGAGTCGAACCTAATCTAATGGATGACCCATTCCCCAACTCAGTACGGACATCTTATCCATAACGTAATGATCAACCACACTGACCAATCGAACACAAAATGCAGCAAAAAACACATCTTTCAGATCTGATTATCAGAAAAATTACATTTTGCGGAGCAAAACTTAATCAAATCGTGATCTTTCCCCCGTCTCTCTTCTTCTTCTTCTTCATTCTAGAGACCCAGCAAGATGTAGTAAACCAACGTAATGGGTAGAGCGATCAGCATACCAAATATAACCCTGAATCATCAGCTCATGAAATTAATCAGAGATAACCATAGAAAACTAATACGAACGAAGAGCCCAGAAATAGAACGCATTATTCAAATAGCTTACGCAGTGCTCAGAATATCTGGGTGAACGCTGTACTCCTTGGCGAAGACGAAGGGGACGATTCCCTGAGGCAGCGCCGCCTGCCAACGCCGAACAGCATTTGCCGGAGCTCAGTAGCATATATACCTACTGTAATTAATGTATACATGCATGGCAGAGGAAATAGATCATAAATACCTGGACAATGGCGACGCGGAGGAGCACGCCGCGGAGGCCGACGACGATGGAGGCGGCGGTCATGACCGCCGGGCCGGCGAGGAATCTGACAGCCATGGCGAAAGCTGCGACCTTGTTGCCGCATGATATGATTCTCGGCTGAAGCGCCATGAACAGACCTGAATTGAAGAAGAACTAAGAAGAGGTCTCATTGAAGAATTAAGAAGGAAACTGACCTAAGCTGAACATGGCCATTCCTAGGCCAGCATCTGAGAGAATGGAGATGGATTTGGAGATAATGGCCGGAATCTTAAGGTTCCATCTGCAAATTTCACCCAAAAACCAACCGTTTCTCACTTTCTTTTCTTCAAATTAATAAAAATAAGAGATTTTTACCCGTATGACACAAAAAACTTCAATATTTACTTATTAGACACCCTAAAGTTAAATATTACATGACACACACTTATTTATTTTAATTTTACAACCAACACATCCTAGTTAAAAAATCCTTACATTATATTTAAGTAAACCATGCTTAAGTTATGTTTTAACTTAAATAAAGTTCATAGGAATAAAATCTAACTCTCGGTGCACCTTAACTTAAATCTTACATGTTAAAAACTATTTAAATCTATTATTTATGTAGAATATTTTAAATCTAATCGTTAGATGCTCATCTTAACGATTAGATTTAATTTAAGATACAAAAGGGGTTAGATTTTATTCCTATGAACCTTATTTAAGTTAAAACATAACTTAAGTATGGTTTACTTAAATAAAATGTAAGGATTTTTTAACTAGGGTGTGTTGGTTGTAAAATTAAAATAAGTAAGTGTGTGACATGTAATATTTAACTTTAGGGTGTCTAATAAGTAAATATTGAAATTTTTTGTGTCATACGGGTAAAAACCCCTAAAAATAAAGGTAAATTGCATTTGAGCCTCAAAAGAGTTGCTAATTATTTCTAACTTTTAAAAAAATTTAATTTAAATCCTTGAGATAATAAAAGCAGCCTTATTTAATCTCAATTAAAATATAATTAATAATTTTTTACCATTATAAAGTAAAATTATTTTCAATCATAAACTTGTTGACTTTTCAATTTTAAATTTTTTAAAATATTAATATTTATAATTTTAATTTTAAATTTATATAATATTTTTAAAAAGTGTAGATGATAGAAGAGTATAATAATCAAATTTCATGGACAAAAAAAAGAACTAAATTTAAAAAAAGATATAAAATGTAGCTCTTTTACAATCTAAAAAATCAAAATTGAGAACTTTTAAATTTTGGAATCAATTTGCAAATACAATCAATTATAGGACAATACTTTACAAAAATTTTTAAAAATCTTAAAATTTAAAGCAAATTATTAATAGATTCATATAGTTCACCAATAATTATATTTTAATTTATATTTTTTGAAATCCTTTACTTAGGTTCCTATTTTAAAACTAAATGTACTAATTAGACTCCGATGTTGCGTTATAAAAATTTAAATTCCTATTTAACTTCTAACGGACCTCAATAAAAAAATTTAAAAAATATGACTCAAAAAATAATTATAGGTGAATTTTAGAGACCTATCAGTAAGTTACCCTTTTATTTATTTATTTAATATGAAAACGAATGAGCGGATTGTAATAAGAGCCTCGCATTTTTTTGGACCCTACGCCACGAAGCAAAAGGAATTTAAGTAAAAATATTTTTAAAGGTAAATTATTTGTTAGTTCCTCAAGTCTAATGTTTCTTTTTTAAGTTGATTCATTAATCCTAAATTATTTTATTTTCGTTTCTAAACCTTTATATTTATTTCATGCTAATCACCGAGCTTCACTTATTTATTTCTTTAATTCATTTACGATGGATTCTACTAAATTTCATAAAAAAATAAAAAAAAAAAACTAAAATCAACTTAAAAGACTAGTTACTGCACAGAAATAAGTCAAAATAGGAGGACCAACACGAAATAACTCTTATGCAAGAGGACCGACAAGCAATTTAACTTTAACATGCCAACAAGCCTACAAAAATAATAAAAAAAAGGGCCTAAAAAGCCCCAAATGATCAAGCTAAATGTCAAAGTAATTAAGGAATTTAATTACATTAATTTTTTGATAAAGAGTCAGCTTAAGCCATTATAATTCATTTTAATCCATTATAATTCATTTTAATCGCACTTTGTAAGATGATCTTATAATTTACAAAGTAAAACTTATAGAGATAAAGTAATTTATTATTAATTCTAAATTTCTCTTTCATAGTTTTTTATAATTAATTAAAATAAAGTTCACAAATTATTTGACATTTTATATTCTAAAAATAAAATACTCATAATTATAAATTTAAAAATTGCACTTTCGACTAGGGTTTTTAGGTGCTACATCGGTCCCATTTATTTCTAAAATTAAAATAATGCTTTGATATTTAAATGATTAAATAAGATAAAATTCATGAATTTGCCATAGAATGAATTTAATAAGTAATTATTAATTATTATATTTTTTAATTCAATCAATTTGATTATTTTGTAAATTGATATATAAGTTTGATCAATGGAATAAAAATAATTGTAAATATGTTACTAGTGATTGTTCAATTGATTTACAGGTTCAAAAAACCTAGATCAATCAATATATTTTTAAGGATTAAATTAAAAGAAAATTGTGAAATATAATGTGTTTTTTTTTAAAAAAAAATAAATATAATGTTTTTAGGATATAATATTTTGTTATATAAATGTTTAATAAATGAATATTTTATTTACCGGTACGAGATGAGTGCCCAAATGATGCCGATGAGGCTGGAGTAGGTATTGGGGTTGCGAATTAGCTTCCTCCACACCATAATGAGAATCAGCCTCGTCATCACGCTCGTCGGCGGCATGGCCGCGCCGCCCCTCGGTCCTCCGGCCTTCCTTTCGCCCGCCGGAAGCTTCTCAATATCCCCGCTGCCGCCGTCCTGGCCTTGGGCGACGCTCCTGATCTCCCCCGCCAAACCCCTGTTACCGAAGCTGAACTCTTCGCCGCGTTCCACCACCTCTTCCATACGGCGATCCCCTTTAGCAGTCGGATCAGCGGACATCGCCGGCAACCCATACACGTCGGAGACTGGCGAGGCGCTGGAGCTCCATACGAACATGTGGAGGTCGTCCTGTTTCCCCTGCCCGTTAAGCTTCTTACCTGTCGCCGGCGGCTGATAAAGGAACCTGGGCTTCACTGCCGCTGGGTCTTCGTCGAAGTTAGATGGCCTCGGAGTGGCCGACGGGCCCTTCGACGCCCCGTAAAGATCGCCGGCGTTAAAGTTGGAGCTCCGGCCTGCCATGGCGTAGAAGTCCGTGTGGTTGAAGCTGGAGCCGCGGGGAGTCGGGTTGCGCGATGACTGGAGCGAGTAGATCTCGGCGTTGGTGAGGTTCGATGGCCGGGGAGTCAAACCATGGCCGGAGCGGCGGGAGAAGACGTCGGAGCGGGAAGCATTCGACCGGCGAACGGTTACGTGGAGCTTCCCGTCCTGTTTCACCTCTGTTTCCGTCTCCAGCGCCTCCCGCCGTCCGTCGAGCGACAGGACGTCGGCGTCCACGGCGATTGAGGCAATGTTTCCGGCGATCTCTGGGGGGAACTGCTCGGCGATGAGAATCCTAGCGCCCCTGTACTCGAACATGAAGAGCATCAATGTGTACCAGATTATACACTGGAGGACGACGATCTGAACCATGAGGCCGCCGGAGAACCCGCCGTACATCCCTTGAAGCAGGGGAATCCCCATTACCAGAGTGTTGGGGAGGGTGGAAAGGGAGAAGGAGGTGATGGTCCAGTCGAGGTTTCCATGGCGGCTGAGGGTGGCCCACGCTGTCAGTCCTGCGAGGACGATGAGCTTCTGGAGCGTGTCGGCGGCGATGAAGCGGAGGTTCATGGAGTAGGGGTCGTTGGAGGAGATGAAGTGGAAGGAAAGCAGGGGAACGGCGAAGAGGGCGACGAAGCGGTTGATGCCGGAGCACTGCTCCGGCGAGAAGATCTTCCACCACTTGACGGATCCATAGGCGAGGATCATGGCGACGTAGAGTGGCACCATCGCCGTCATGACGTGGTAGAAATCAAGCAAGCTGATCATTTTTCTTCTTTCTTCTTCCTCTGTTCTACGGAGAGGAAGGGGAAGGGAAGAAAAGGGGGGATGGTGAAGGGGGATCGAGGAGCATGTGTTAGGGTTTCGAGAGGCGAGCTCGAGGGGATTGTTTAATCCGCCATGGACAGGGAGGCCGAGCTCGGTTTGGAGTTTCCGTTGTTGGGTTGCTCCGGTAGCTGCCCCCACGAGCGTCGTGGCTGGCGAGCTGGGAATGGGAGAAAGCAGGCGCCTTTTTGAGGGTTCTGCTGCTGCTTCAGAGTTCAGCAATCAGTTTTCGCATTGTTTATAAGAGCGAAGGGGAGGGTTCGGCCATTTTTAAAGCTTTGTGGAGGGAGGCGATCGAAGCTTCATAGTGAAAAAATGGAGGAGAGGTGACGTGTCACGCTTTGCCTCACTTTTGTGTAAAAATTAATGATTTTCGTGGCAAAAATTAGATTTTTTAATAAAAAAATTAGATTTTAATGTGTGAATTTGGGAATTTGTGAAATTCACAAATTTACATTTTTTCTTCAGTAGACTGTGATGACGAGAGAAGACTTTAGCTATTATTTCTATATCATTATGTACTTTTTTATATAATTTTATTTTGTGTGTGAAAAATTTGCCTATAAGTATCAAAATAATATTTATATGAAATAATAAAAAAATTTATATGAAGGAATACATATATTTTTGCTAAGTTATTTTCTATTTTATATAATATTTTTTCAAATATTACATAAAAAAGTATTTATATGAAATATAACATATATCTTGTACAAAGATCAAGGATAGTATGAAATAAGGAAAATGGGCAGTTGCACTGCTAATCATCGAAAAAAAAATCTATCGAAGTTTTTTAAGAGGTTGTTGCATGTTTTTTTGATCCATTTGGCAGTTGAATTATCAGCTTTATATAAAATATAATTTTTTTTATCTCTTAGTTTATTCTGTTAAAAAAAATTAAAAACTAAATAATTAAATATTAATATTAATATTTAAAAAAAATTAAATGTTCAGTGATCGAAAATCCTAAATTAAATTTTGAATCGAATAGATTAACTCAATTTGAGTAAGCAAACTAACGAGCTGACTTCATAGTCCAAACCTTTTGTGAGGTAGTTTATGATCAAATTAAGCCGACTCAAAATCAAATTATATATATATATGTAACTTGCTTTAGTATATTAGATTTTTTGCAATAATTTAATGAATAATTATATTAAAATTTTATTCATGACTTTTATTTAAATCCTATTAATTGTAAATTATTATTATTTATTTCTAATTATTACATCGAGATGAACATCATAATTTAATTTTATTAAATAAATAAAAATATTTATACTTAAAATTTTGATTGAGAGATTAGAATTTAATTGAAAATTCGATTGACGTTAGTTTGTGTTGAATTTAAATCGATAATAAATGAACTAATTTTAGCTCAAATTTAGTTTGAATCAATAATAAATGGACTAAGCCTAGCTCAGATTGAAACCAAATCAATTTTTTTTCGTTCATAGTTTGGATCGAATTGAGATTGAATTAAAAATTTTTCAATTCAATCTTGGGCCTCATTGGATCGTTAACGAGCCTATTTGTATAAAAACTAAAACTGAAGTTGATTTCCTCTTTAAGGCCTTGTTTGGTTCGAGCTTTTTTTTTATAAGAAAATAAAATATTTTATTTTTTAAATTTAATGAGAGAGAAATTTATTTTAATATTAGAAAGTGTATAAAATCTGAAATATTTTAAATTCTAATATTCATATTTGCATTAAATGTGAAATAAAATTATTTTTTATAGTTGAAATTTGTGTCGAACAAAAAATCTGACTCCAACCAAATGAGGCTTGAAGCTGATAAATAGGAGACGAACATAGAACAAAGTCTCAAGATGCGCTGAAAAAGACAATCTAAATTATTGGTAGTTTCTTATAATTATATTATAGATTAAATTTTTTGAAATTTTACGCTTAAATTCCTGATATTAGATACCATTTTATTTTATTTTTAAATTTTAGGAATGCAAGTGAATGATTTAAGATAAATATTAGAGAACTAAATAATTTTTTTTTTAAATATCGATCAAAATATACTTATAGATAATGTATTTTCAAAAAAAAATTGTCCCGATCAAAATTCACATAAAATCAGCATATATTTTTAAAAGAACTTGAATACAGAGAACAAGCTTGAATCAAATTCTACTGAATGTAGATCAAAGATCATGCAGATCAAAAATTTAAATTCAAAATGAATATGTTTCTTAATTTTTAAACAAATATAAATTGCTTATTTTTCATCCATTGAAAACATTGCTGAGAAAAAACAAACATGCAAGTTAAAAGAGAGAGGCCTGTTACTATATTCAATCAACATATCAAAAATTTAAATTTAATTCATGTCCTCTAAAAATAAATTAGAGTGAATTCACTATAATCTCAAAAACTTATGTAAATTATATATTTGCTTCTTAATCTTTAATTCTAGAAGTAGCCTTTCAAATCTTATGTTACATCTTGTCATACATATAATAAATTATTAATAAGTACGTGCAGTTTATTTATAATACAGTTGTGTTCATATTTAAAAAAAAAATTATTTGAATCTCTTATTTAGATCTAAATAAAAAAATTTTAAAAAATTATAAATTAACATAAAATATTTTAAAAATATAAATCTAAATATAATAATAAATAAATAATAGAGAATTATCAATAATTTATCCTGTATTGTAGCCTTTCTCAACACACATTTTTATGTTTTCGTGTCATGAAATAAATTCAAAGATCTTCATTTTGATTGAAGATTATTATTATTATTATTTAAATATGAAAATAATTTAAACCAGAAAGTCAAACTTTTTTTTGTAAAGATTTTTATATAAAAAAGAATTGAAATGTAATATATGTTGATTTATGAGATAAACGATGGCAAATCTCTCACCACGTTCGAAAACGCACAGTAGAATGCCACGTGGATCAGAATGATGATTTTTGATGTAAAATCAGCTGAAACGTGCGCGTGCGAGACCGCCATCATCAGATGAGGAGGGTCGAGCTGCACACTGGTCGGGGGGAATCACCGGGTTAATTATTTTAGGGTCCCTGCTTCTTCATCCTATTACAAATAAACCCCAATATCTTGCATTACCTCCAAATATGCAATTGGCACTCTTCACTATAGATAATCTGTGGCACTTCCTAAAGACCGTCAGTCGTTCAACTTGAAACAAATTTGATTCGCTTAAAACTAATATAAATTTTGTGTTGATGTAAATTTAAATCTGAAATTATTTGATTACATATCTTGCACGAAGAAAATCCGATTTGCTGAGTACGGCCTACAAGAAAGAGCAAAGAGAGTTAAAAGAGAATAGACTAACAAAAACATATAAAACTTATATAATTTGAAGACATCCATGTATATTCATAATCAGAATAAAACAAAAAGATTTCGCTAAACTCAAAATGATTTGCCAGTGGTGGCAGGGAGGACATCTGTTAAATGATTATAGAAAACGGTGGGAAAATAACTTAATTGTAGTTTACATATTCATAGATCTCACGACCTCCCCTTTTGTGAAGATAAAGCTCAATTTGTAATCGAGGAGTCGAAGGTGGCTAAGCGAATGGAGATCATTGGTTATAGAGCTAACTACAAATTAAAATCATATAAAATTTTGTTGTGAAATCACCACATGTTTGATCGTGGAATGACCAACTTTAGGACAAAGAAAGAGGATTCGATCAATAGTTATTGTAGTAGTGATTTTGTTATTCTCATGATTCTCACATTGAGGATCAGCTGGAGAGGAGAGACAACAAAAGCAATGACAAAAGTCCACGAGTGTACTGAAGATAGATGTGACTTTCGTGATCGAGAAAGATGGGAAGTGATTACCGGGTGATGTCTTAAGAGAAGGGAATCACTAAGGCAAAGTGCGACTTCTACCAAGCTTCTAGGGTGATAAAAAGTGGTGAGAAAAATATATGAATGAATCATCCGCATGAAAAAGAGGAGAAAATTCTAAACTATCTAAATAGATAATATGATCTCAAATGATAGATGCGTTTTTTGGGACAAAACTTAAAGTTAATGATAAAAAATTCTATCATTAAGCACGTTTGGGCTAAAATAGTACTGGGATAGGTGACTTCTTGAAAAATATTCAAATCATGCAATTCTTTAAAGTCAAAGCGAATAATATCTCTACATTTTAATCGCAAAATATTACAGTAGAAACTTTGTAGAGCTTATCTTCATATTCTCGAGGTTTAAAGAAGAGAAGGTAATATCATGAATTTAGATTCAACCCTCCCAAGGTTTGGGAAAGAGTTGGAAACAAAAACTCAAATTTGGCTACTTGAGGATGACTCAGCTTGAAGTTTAGGAGAATGGCTCAGGTCGAGTTTAGCTACTTGAATTATTTGTTCATTCTGGTTCAAAAGAACTGGTTTAGTAGAATGCTGAGTGAATAACTCAAATTCCAGGGTAAAATCCCATCTTATTTGATAACTCTTTCTTAAGATAATCTATAATAAAAGCCTGGCAACAAATTCTTCAGACAAAACCTGAATCAATTGGGAGTAAACAAATAAAACCTTTCAGTGAAAAGATTTGATTTTTAACATTTAAATACGAACAGAATGATAACTGAAATTTGATGCAAAATATCATTTATTTTCAAACAATAATAACAATAATCAAGTATTTATCTCATTAAATAAAATTATCTGTAAATTTTTATTTTTATTATATTCTATCAAATAATAAATTTTTATTTAACTCTAAATATATAAAATTATTTTTTTTGATTTTTTTCTCTTTCTTTTATTACATGAAAAAAGCTAATAATTTAATTTTTTTTATTAAAGCTCTATGATTTATATGCCCAAAATATTTAAATCAACTCACTCTTAATTTATCTTTAATTAATACCACTCCAATCAAAATTCTCTCAAATATACTCATTTCAAATAAAAAAAGAAATTTAAAAAGGTTCATGATTTCTATTAATTGGACCCAATTCATACGCACAAACTGATTTGAGATAATACAGTTCCCTTGGGACCTAGTTGCAATTTACTCAACTGATTAGACCTTTTTGTAGCAAATACTCGCATGCAATATATCTTTAAAAATTTGCAACAGCTAAAAAGAAGAACTTGGGCCAAATAGTAAAGCGGTAGGAATAAACGCTGGTTTCAATGATTTTGTGGATTAAATTTTAAGGATTTGATTTCTCAATGAATGCCCGTATAAAGTTTAGTCTTCAGAGAATATATATATATATATATATATATATATATATATTTGATATAAAATAATGTTATCAATATAAGAAACAAAAGTGCCAGCTTTCTCTCATATTTTAACCATACAGGCCGTTTGTTTATTTGCCCGTTTAAAATTAACCTAATTTAAATTTTAATCAGACATATCACATTACACATAAAATTAAAAATTAAAAATTAACTTTATTTCATATTTTACACATATTACTAAAATAATAATTAACTTATATTACATCCCTCACATATATCAACATAATAACTAACTTTATATCACATAATAATTAATTTTACTTCACATCATTCACAATTTTTAATAAAAAAATATCTCTATTCAAATTTAATTTTATCCTTACAAACAAACAGATCCGTAGATAAAAAACAAAAATCTCTAACCAATACCAAATTACATTATTTGTTTTTGTTATAATCTGGCAGGAAGAAATATCAAGCCAGGCTTGACTTGGAATATATTTAGATCAAACAAATCATCCTATAATCAAAATTCAAGATATATAAAGGAAATAATTGATACAATATATATATATATTTATATTGAAATACATAATTTTGAGAGTGCCTTTAAAATCGATTCGAGCAAACTCTTATTCGATCTGATTAATAGGCTAAAATTTAACCCGACTCAAAATTAAAAATTTTAATTTTTAATTGCGCTGGGCTCAGAAGAGAGAGAGAGAGAGAGAGAGAGAGAGAGAGAGAGCATTTAAGAAAGAAAACCACAGAACCAACCTGCGTGATTGAGGCAGCCGAGCTCTCGGAAGGATCTTGGGAAGCTTTTCCCAGCTAGCGAAGCATGGTGGGCTCCAGATAGAAGGCCCACTTAAAAAATCTTGAGAACACTTCAAAGCCCAACTTTCATCTGGTCCAGCATCCACAATTCATTGAACTCAAATTGATCCTTCAAAAATATCTAAAAAATTGAATCACATAACTACCATCATCATTCATATTGAATTATTGACACAACTATTTGAATGGCATAGCCAATATACATTAATCTGGATAAGCTCCCTTCCACTAACTTTGCCATCAGCATCATTAATTTGTCAATCATTCCTATTTAATACAGGCATAATGCAGTTCCAGCTACAGGTGGTGTTCTTAATTGCAGAAATAGACGTGAAAATTTAATTCTTGTGAGGAACAGAAGGAAGAACAACAACAACAACAATGACCAAGCTTTAATCCCACTAGGTTAAGGAACAACAACAACAATAACAACAACAACCAAGCTAAATGAATCTTTTATTTTCATTGTGCTTTATTAATTACTAAATTCTTATCTAAATCTAAGTAACTAGAATCATTCCTTATAATTTCTTGCCATGTCTTTTAACAAACAAAGAGAAGGAACATATAACAAAAAAAAAGAAATCACATAAGCATACCTGAAAAATTGGAGAATTGCACATTGCGACCAAAAAAGCTTAAAGAAGAAGCTTCATACTGATTCACTTTATGGCCTTGTTTGGCATGAGCTCAAAAAAGGGCAAAAAATATCTTAATAATATTTTAAATTTATTATAAATTTTAATAACTTTATTTCACATCCAACACAAATTCCAACCTTAAAAATCAACTTTATTTCACATCCAACACAAATTCCAACCTTAAAATCAACTTTATTTCACATCCTACACACCTCTCAATATTAAAATAATTTTCTTTCCCATCAACTCTATAAAATAAATTATTTTCTCTTTCCTTACCCAAATTCATCCTCCAACCAAACAAGCCATAAGAGGGAAAGCAGAGTTAAGGTAAAGCAAGAGAGACTGACATAAGGGTTATGTTTTGAAGGCTGGAGAATTGCCGGCTCCTAAAATCAAAGTCGAAGGATCCAATTTTATTTTAATATTGTGCATAAACCGACCTTATTATTTTAAACACCACAATAAGATCCTCAATCCCTTCTCAAGGTTTAAACACCGGTAACTTCCATTAGCAGCCTTTAACTCCAATACCTTCAATAGTTTGGTTAAATTTCCCACTTTATTTGAGGTTTAGAAAAATTTGCATAGTTGCCCATAAAATTATTTTAAACTTAATAAATACCTATGTCGCAAGTTTCAAAAAATCTAAAGACTTACATATAACAACAAAGAATTGAGGATTAAATGAGTGATTGTCAAAGATAAGTAAGTCTTCTAACATTGCTTGCTAGATGCTCATGAACTCAAAGAGCTACTTCGCACATTTTAGATTTAAGAGCTAGCATGTAATAAAGAATTACCATAACTATGCAATGTGCCAAGCAACTTGAGTGGGCTATGTATTTGCCCAAAACTTAATGCCTTTCCATTGCAAGGAATTATTATACATAAGCAATAATATGAAAGACCAAAATCAATAGAGAACAATGCCATAGCGTACAGTTTTAGTTGGACTTGAACCACCTTAGTAGTTGCTGGAATCCAAGTACCCTCTTGAGACTATATCTCAACTATAGAGCACTGGAATTACTATACAAAAGGTAATGGAGTGACTGGAGCGGCTACATTGTTAAAGACCATGAAGGCTTGTTTGTAAAACCAGGTGGAAACAGGCTGCTCACCAATGCAGTCCACAGTGGAGAGGCAGGCTGCTTTGAAGGCTTAAAGGCTGTAGTAAAGAGAGCATTAGGCTTCAAGGAATATGGGTAGTAGGCGACTCCTTGGAAAATGGAAGCCCTTCAAATAATGCAAGAACAGAGGAAGCAATAACAAGGAAGCAGATCCACCGAGACCCACAACCAACAAAACTGAGAGCCTAAATCTGGACCGCCCTAGAGCAGCACCAAGGTTGATTCATAGTAAGATCAATTGATGGAACAATTTTTTGCATTTCTTTAAATAATGTAAGTTCTCTTACATAATAAGAAATGTAAATAATGCAACTGATAACATAGCACACAGCCAAATTGATTATTTTGTTTGGAAAGGAGTATAACTCTACCCACCAATTTTTGTAATATCCTCGGTGGGATACAACTTGATATATTTTTTACTAATTATAGATGACCTCTAAAAGGCCTATGCCACCTTTCCAAAAAAAAAGCAATAACATAAAGTACATCTATACACAAAAAAAAAGTGAATGTATTTTTTTATGAGAGATAAATATGTGGGAAGATGCCCAAATAACAGAACATACAAAGGAGTTCTTTAATTCAAGATAGGAGATTTGCTGATGATTGATTACCTGAGGAGAGATCACACTGGGACTTACTGTTAATGATAATTGCAGGTGACCATTGATCTGGAACCACAAGAAAGTATCCGGACATGGCTTTTCTGAAGCGCTTTTTGTATTGCTCAGGTGAGATGACTGTTGGAGAAACATTTTTGGGCCCGCCCAGAATGCCTGAGGCTTTAACCCAAGTTTCTAGGTGCTTGTCCCAGGTGTACTGACGCATGAAATCAATGATTCCCAGAATGAGTTCATGCTTCTCCTCATCCACCCCCACCAGAAGAGAATAATCCATTACATCAATGGACTGCAACACCATTAGAAAGAATGACCCAAAAATATAAAAAGAAAAATTTTGGAGAGATATGTAAGGAGCATTAGAACTATTGTAGCGAACAAAATATGACTACATTTTACCACCCAGATTTTGTTTTTTACATATACAGAACAATAACAATGAAAAAGCTTTAATCTAACTAGTTGGGATCAACTGCAAGATTTTTCTTCTCTTTTTCAGTTTTACTTAAAATAATGCACCTTGTAAATGGGAGTCAAAAGTCATTTGCTATATTCCAAGTCAAATTTTGCTCTTCTACCTCTATTAACCACCATGATTTGGACCTAGTCATATTTACACAAAGTACTCCAAAGGTTGATGATGGTCATTAGTCTCTGCCTCAATTTTCTATATGTAAAACAAGCAAAACTTTCAAAATTCACAAATATAGTGTGTCCCTCAACTTTCAATATAGATACCAAGTAGTTTTATTTTAGCTAATTTAGTGTCTTGCTATGATTGATTTCACTCTCTTGCCAATGTATGTTCATAAAGATATGTGTACTTAAAATTGTGTAAATATTGGGTTATTATCTTAATAAACTAAGCATTTAACAGAAGCATTTTAGCATATTTAATAGAAGTTAGAGAAGAGAAATCCATCTAAACACTCCCTCTAGCTTGGGATTGAAGATTCGCTCAGTTGTTTGTGCCATGTAATTGCACCATTATAAAATAAATTAAAGGGCAAATTATTGATAGTTCCCTACAATTTACCCATAATTAAACTTTGATCCACATTTTTTGAAAATTTTCAATTAGGTTCATAAGTAAAACAAACTAGGAATCTAATAGATCCCTACAATTTTAGAAAACATGGACCAAATGTAATCATAGGTAAACCATAGGAACCTAATAGTAATTTGCCCTAAATCAAATCAAATGAACCAAAAAATCAAAATCTAAAAAGTGTAATTTAGTAACACATGAGCTCCACACCTTGAGATACAAAAGAGTGGAGAATGATCAAGCAGTGCATATCATGATGATCACTACGCCTCAGTTAAGTATGCAGTTAACATAAATAATCATCAAACAGAAACTTTTGAGCTGTTAAACTTACTGCAAGAAAGGACGTATCATTCCAAACAGCTCTTTCCAACAAACGCTTTGCTTTATGGCCGACAAAAATTGGGGAGGTCGGCATTGCTTCAATCAAGTTTTGATCAAGGAGAACTTTGTTGTTGCCAGTGCAATCTGAATTATAGCGTGAACGTGAAGATCCCTTGAGGTCATATAGCCTCGTAACGTTTCGTCCAAACAACAGATTCTCCATAACTAGCAAATCCATCCTAGACTCTTTCCCGCCTTTTACATGCTTAATTGTAACCTATTATGTTTTTTATAGGAAGCATATTAAATTTCCTGAAATTCTAGTAAAATTGGAAAAACTTTTTTCTCAGTTATTAGCAATAGCATCCATACAGGGCAACAGTTAAATCCAATGAAAAATCATGTTGCTCATACATTTCAAAGGAAGAAGTAAGAACATACAGTAGGCAACTTACAAAACCCAAATACAGATCCCACAAGGGCACATCCAAAGGTGATTTAGCTATACAATCATTTCCTGAAGAAAAATAAAGGTGGAAAATGCTAAAGACGCTCAAACACAAAATACCAGTACAAATGTTTAAACAATAAAATTAGAAGCCTTGTTTGCTTCAACTGTTGTTTATGAATCGGTTGCTTCGTCCAATCAAACTAACAAATAAGATCTATGGGAATTATCCTTGAAAGTCTAGATATTCTATGCTAACTTGAAGAAGTTCTCTGGTCAGGAGGAAGAAAGAGGGGGAGGGAGTGGGGGGAGGGGAGGAGAGAGAGGGAGCGAGAGGAACACTCATAAATCAGCTTTTGCAAATCAAGATTCGCATGACGTGTTAGACTAATTATTTATGCCAATTGCCAGGTTTTCATAAATATTCAATTATGGAAAGACTGGAAAAACATCATAAATTTATGCATGTCCATTCTATGATCATAATGACTTCATATATTCTCCATGAACTCTCAAGGCATTTAGCAGTGTCAAGGTTTGGTCGACCCAAATATTGTCAAAGATAGAGGCAGGGACACATTTCCTAATTTATTTATCAAGCCCAAATCTGATGCATACAACCATTTCAACATGCCTAAAGGCATTCTCCATGTACCTTGTGGTTGAACAAACATTTTATAAGATATGCACTTGATACAATAATACTATCTGAAACGCAGATATACCTGATAAATGCCAAGGATCTTCGCCAAGCATGTTGGACTTCCTGTAGAAATAGATTCTGAAAGGTATTTAAAATATTCTGGAGCAAACTTGATAAATGATTCTAGCTCAGTTTTTGTGACCTGCTTTACTATAAACCTGTCATCCATGGATTTTGCGAAGAAAACATTACTCTTACCACCTTGTGCTCCCCATTTCTTACAGCGACTAAGTGATCTTATAAAATCCAGCTCAGATGGACAGCAAGCTTTCCGCAAACTATCAAAATGCTTTGCATAATAACATGTTACTGTGTATTTTACTTTCCCGAGGGAGCCATAATCTGAAAAACAAACTCTGATATGCAGTGCTTTATTATATACCATGGTATCTCCGTTCAACAAGTTTCTTGTCCCACTCTTGGAAGAAGTGTTGTTTTCAACCAGGCCACTGCTTCGGATAGATTCAGAACTTTCATCGATCAGCTTAACAGGTTGACCATTTCCCACATCATTCACTGACAATGGAAGTGAAGAATCAGTTTCATTTTTTGTTTTTTCACTGGCATAAGATATCTGGAAGACGTAATCAGATGAGACAAGTGCATATGAAATTATACTAGTTGGTTCATCATCATAAATTGGGATGACAATGCCATTGACTCCAGTAGGAAGTAGGAATCTTGCTCCACCCTGATGTTCCAGTTCCCGAAAAGAAGAAATATGAACTGGAGTGTACTCATATAGGATATCCAATTTCCCTAGAGTCTTGTTTGCCATATTGTAGAAATTTACAAAAGGCATTTTAATCCAGTTTGAGAGATTCTCCAGGTTTTCTTTGTTCATGGTGCCCATTGAGAAATCAGTAGAAGCCATTCTGTCAGTCCCTATCTGTTGTTCCAAGGTTTCTGAGATTAAGTCTGAAGTAGCAGTTCCTCCTAAACTAGATGAGCTTATTAAGTTAACCTCAGAAGATCGAGATCTATTTTCACCTATCCATCTAGCATCTAAGGCTCCGGATAAATCTGACTCAAGTGGAAACTGCCCATCGGAAAGGACCCTACGGACAAGGGAACCAGATTCAATAGGATCCAATACAGTACTACGAGCCATGTATGTAGGTGAATGGTTTTTACTGCCCATTCTATGAACAGAATCATAATTTGCATCTCTCACCTGATGACTTGGAACAGTTTGACTATTCCTGTCAAGTGATCCCTCCACAAGATCAACCAAATTCACATTCAACTTAAGAAACTCGCTATTTATAGAATCTAAACTAGTAGAGCTTCTAAATGGCTTAGAAACTAGATTAGAATCAACTAGCTTTTCAGTAGAAGTGACCTTGTCCTCGTTTTTTGTCATGATAATGCCAAGCATTAAATGATTGCTGCTCTCTGAACCAGAAGCCAATATGAGACGTTGATCCCACAAAAAGGACAGGAAAAGTAGTTGCCTCCTTAGCTTATTTATCTCCAGAATATCAATTTCGGGATGAACCTTTCTCACCAACTTATGAAAAGATTCCTGAAAAAAATAGTAAAATGCTTGAGGAGAATGTGGCACGTGAAAGTGGCAAAGAAATAAGAGTCATTTTCTGCTCACCTCAAATTCTTCCTTTTCCTTCTTCAGTACTCCCACTAGATCAATAATGTTGCTTGTATAATTGGTTACTTTACCACTAAGAGATCCAGTGTCTGAATTCCTCTTTGCAAGTTTACAGAGTGCATTAAGTATCTCACTGAATAAAAGCTCACCCATGTGAGCCACCTGTTTCAATTGGCAACGTCATCCTTTACTTTTACAGTGATCCAAATCAAGATAAGAAGAAAATTATACTAAAACTTATGTAACAGAGACCTCATTTGCTTCCTTTTGCATCCACTCCTGATGTTGGGAGCTGAAATCAAGCATTGGAGGTGGCAGGAAAACAGAGTGAAGGTATACTGGTGCATAACGGAAGCAAGCAATCATTCTTCCAAATCTGCTTAAATGACAGAAAATATGACCCTATCAAACATGAAAATGTGGAAGGCTCCAGTATATGCCCATGCAGGTTGGCAGAAAGTAATTACGGACATGAGAGAAGGAACCAAGAAGGTACCCATAAAAGCGTAGGCAGTCTCTGTGCAGTGAATGTCCACAGTTCGCTACTCTGCTAGCAGCAGCATGATTCGAAAAGCTAAGCTCTAAAAATTTACCAAAGGACAAGCCCCATGCAGCATCAGACATGACAACTCTTCGAGTTGCTGGAGGAAATCCATCTATTCGAGGACAGCGGAGACACCTATGCCACATCCAAATCTTTCCATCACGCTCACCAGGCAAAAGGAATTCTGTTAGTTTCTTGACAGATATTGTCAGACTTCCTTGGCGATGAGTGTAACACTGAACATGAGCTTCTGATGGCATCTCACATGAACGGCACCGATAACTCTAACATGAGCACATACTAAAATCAGTTGGTTCCAATTTACACGAAATAATACCTAAATTAAGAAGATAAGCCTGACCTGGTCAAACAGATGGTCCCTTAAATATCTTCCCAAAGGCTTGTCAAAAGTACCATAATACTTTATGCGAAATAAATGTGCACGTTCACAAACAGTACCCTTCCAAATGCACCTTGATGTTAAGGAAACCAAAATGCTCTGATGATCAGAGGAGGGAGAAAAATGTTCCACAGATGATGAATATTCATTCCTATCATTATTGTCTTGATGTGCAGTCCAGAAGTCAACAGAACCAGGTTGCTTTCCAAATATTTTTGTTTTATCTGTTTGTGTATCATTTGTCATAATCCAACCTAGCTCTGAAACTGCCGTACTACGTTGACAATTGGGTAATGAAGTGTCACCATTATTCACCACATCATTATTTGTTCTGACTGCTTCTGCATCAATATGATCAAGCTCATCCACTCTACCGTGCCCTTCTGTATCCCAGTGATGATGGCAAACATCCTTGATTACATCTCGAAAGCCAGAAAATATGTCTTGGAGCGTCAAGTTGATAGAATGTGCACTGTGTCTTTCATTAAATTGTTCAAATTGTTGGTTCCTTCCTGACACACAGCCATTTCTATCAATTGACACATCAACAGGGTCAGGGGTAGGACCTGGGGATTCTGTGTCACCAGTACAGCAAGGTTTGACACCAGAACGAAAGGTGAAACCGGGTATCGTGGAAATAGATTTATTAGTAGTGGATGGCTTGTCTGGCAGTGCAACAGTTATTGGTGATTTCAATGGAAGTTCAGGCAGTGAAGCACCTTCATCTGCAAGAAAAGATGTTTCAAGAGCCAAATGATACGCTGCAAAAACTCCATATTGGATGACGTGTTTAACTCTCTTCAGTTCATCACCATTGCCACCTTTGAGAAGAATCTGAAACAAGAGAAAAGAGAGATCACATGCAGCATGCCTGAGATAATACATACCATACTACTCATAAAAGCGAAACAATCTATCTTCTAAGTA
Source organism: Apostasia shenzhenica (assembly GCA_002786265.1). NCBI lineage: Eukaryota > Viridiplantae > Streptophyta > Magnoliopsida > Asparagales > Orchidaceae > Apostasia > Apostasia shenzhenica. The sequence continues at coordinate 885,416 of KZ451896.1, forward strand.
CATCTTGTACGCATGCCGAGAAACAAGGACAGAAAACACTAAAAAAGGAGTGAACAAATAAGAAGAATCAGGCACATCTGGAAATAAAATTATTGATGGCCTAAAATTGACAACATAAAGCTTAATTGAGCTCCAAGATGACTTTAGTATCAGTTGGAAAATGCTTATCAAGACCTCTGTCTATCCATCCTAGTGCAAGAGTTGCTTACATTGTCTTACACTCTCAGACGAAGAACAGAAACATTACACAACGATAGTGATGGAAACTACCCTGAACGGAGAGTTGATGACCAGTTTTTAATAAAGATAGCGGCAAAGGACATGAAATTTTTTTTTTGATATTTGAAGGGGCTATTAAGAAATTTTTACACCATAGCACCACATCTTATAACATAAGTTTGGAATTGTGTCGATCCAATCAACTTGATTCTCAATAGCAAACCAGGATGTGCATCACTTGGTCGAATGTGGGTAAAAGTACAACTTTGGAGAGAAGTTCCAATCGAATTCGTTCGCTCTACTAGAGAACCTAAGATGGAAAAGTCTGCCTCTGAAAATTGCACATCTCAATTGCTTCTATAAGTCTCCCTTGACACAGATGTAGTTTTTCTCTAACTAATGGGCAAGAAGAATTGCTTGATTGATCCCAACCGGTTGACAATTGTAGGATCAAAACAACCCTCCAACTTCTTAGAGAGGCAAGCAATTACTTTACCCATCGAGTCTCAAACATCGATTCCCATGACAATGAAGTCCGCTATGTTGATTACGGCATCGAAGTTCATCTTAATAAAATTCTTTGGCAGCAGGGCTGAGATTGATTTTCGTGCATTAAAAATTGCTAAAAGTAGGCACAAAATGTGGGCCACTCTCTAAACTATCCGATGTGACTCGAGGAGGTGGCAAGAGCTCCGCAGTTGTTAGCAGATTTTTGGGCTAGGTGAATCAAGCGAACAATGATGACTCACATTGCAAACTAGGTGAGCAATGGGTTCGGGATAGACGATGTGACGCAAATGGAGTCGGTTGTGATCTTGAAGCTCCTATGAGGAGGTAGATCGACCTTAGCGATGCTAGCTGCACAGAGCTTCAACCAGGTTGATTGGGGAAGACAAGAAAAAATGAATGAAACCAGGTGGAGTGAGCAACGATCAACTCAAGGGATCAGTGGACAGTAAAGATGACGATTGCAGTTACTTTATTGATGATGGTAGATTAGAGTGAATGATGATCGAGGTTGAATGAGAGAAAGAACAAATCGAACCGGAGAGGTGAGCTTGAGCAGATGAATGGAGTTTAGGGATTCTCACCCAATGCCCAAGCTCTTTGCTATCTAAGATATCGATTCATTCCAAAATCAACAATCTCAAAGGAGAAGACACATAATACACATTCAGCATTAAAAAAAATAAGGATAACAGGGAGGCGTTTATATAAGCCTCCATACAAACTGACTCAATAAAGAAAATATATAATGCAATAATTTTCTTCCACAAATGAGGAAATACTAAACACTATACCTAAAATAATAATCACAGAAATAAAAACAACTAATACAGAACAAGTTCAAAAAATAAAATTATCCCAAAATAAAATCTCTCATCAATCAGAATAAATGAGGAAGATTTTCAATTCACCCAGTCAGCAATTGCAACATCCGTCTTTCCAAATATGCCCTAATCATCAGTCGATTCGGATCAAAGCAATGTGGTTAGAAATTAACCGTCGACAATAAACCCTGTCAAAAATGAATCGACGGTCAATCGTAGTGTCCTCACTAGATACCTTTAAAAGCTTTCTTTTTTGTCCTTCCTACCATAGATGGGAGACCAAGATATTTGTCCAACTTGCTTTCTTCTGTGACATTTAAGAGACTCATAAGGAACTTGCTCTCTAAATATGTCTTTTTGCGAAAAAAGAGCCCCGATTTATCAAAAACAATTTGTTGACCTGGGACTTTCCCATATTCCTCTAAGATGCTTTTAATTCTTAAGGCCCTTCGTTGCAAGCTTTGAAGAAAAGGAGACTACTGTCTACCAAAAATGAGTTATCTCTTAGCTTCTCTGATTGACTCAAAGTCCAAGGATGTTTTTGTTCCTCTCCTATCTATCTAAAAGCATAGTAAGTCCTTCCGCACAAGTGAGGAATAATTAGAGGGATGGGGGGTTACCTTGTCTCAGTCCTCTCTGCAGAGTTATACTCCCAAACCTAGCACCATTTAAGAAGAAGCTATCTGTAACAATAGGAATGCAATCAAGATAAGATTAATGAACATGAAGGGGAAAGCCATCGACTTCATCATCTTCTCCATGAAGAGCCATTCAACTCTATCATACATTTTGTTCATATTAAGTTTAAGTGGACAATAGCCTTTCGAGCCTTTTCTTGGCCTACTCATTGCATGGAGAGTCTTATATGCTACTATGCCGTTGTCAATTTTGAGGCGTTTGAGAATGAAAGCACTTTGTTTCTCCGAGATGACGTGGGAAGAATGCAATTGAGACTTTGAGTCTATTTGCCATAGTTTTCGCAATGAAATGAAGCATTATTGTAGCATTAAACTAAAACATCAGCACATAAGTCAAGAGTCAATCAACACCCCTTCTTCATTAATGTAGTAAAAATCAATGTAAATGACATGAAATTAGTAGTAAGGATTACAGAATTAGAGTTGAGCATGAGTTTGTAAGCGCATCGTAATATTTGATCAATTGAGCATGAGTTTGTAAGCGCATTGTAACATTTGATCTTTGAGTTAATGATCTAAAACATAGTTTATTTCTACTGAATTAGTTTTGAGTCTATAAATACATGCACATATAACATCATACAATTCGTAGTGATGTGTTATATTCGTATCATTATCATTCAGTCAAGATCAACATACATGTTGGAAAGGGATTAACCTGGGATCCAACTCATGAATCTCAAATTAATTAAGTTTGATAATTATCTCACTTAATCAAATTGTGGTTCAGCCCTCTTAACTCTTAAACGTGCCATACGTTTTAGCCCAATTATGCCACAATTAAACACCAAAACCATTACACAGGATTGAATATGAATATGACAAGTATAAAAGAAAGATGTTCACAAAAATAGAATCTTGAACCATAAGGAGAAAGATGAGTGAAACAAGATGTGTATTAACTCAAGTAGCATTAGAAGTAAAACATTTTGAGTAAATATTACTACTGGTAGATTTTTCATCATTGCACAAGTACTCAGTATCATACTTGTTCCCATCATTGCAATTTTGCATCTGTGCCATAATTATTCTCTAGAACATAGCATGTGTACTAGAAAATGCAACTATGATACTGAGCAACGCAACATGGAATCATAGCTTATGTGTTTTCTATGTAATTCAATTCAAACACAAAAAAATACCCGAAAAGAGAAATCCAAGTGGGAACAAGCAAAGGATAGTGAAAGTTTAATCCAAAGGCATCTATTTCCTTTTGCTTAAACTGAATGATAAGGAACCCATAATTATAAATCACTTTGAGCTACAATCTGTCAACAGTTAAATCGCCACATCAAAATCACATAAGTTACTAACAAACACCATTCTCATCTATGACACCTTATGGTGGGGCTAACAAAGAATGTCAGCAGCTAGGAGTACAGATATAAGCACAATTCCAGTAAAACTTACTGTACAGCCCAGAGGCTTTGGGCAACCTTCAAAGAACATTAGTGTCTTCATTAATTTTTTCCCATTCTGACCAGCACTTCCATGCTCTTCAAGGTACTTCTCCACATGGAACAAATCACAATGACCCAGTTTTGGAGATGACATATGGTCAACGGAAGGAACTATTTGAGCACCAGTACAGCGAGCAATACGTTCCAAAAGAGGACGTTTGACGTTCAAAACAAGTGAAATGTTCTTAGCAAGAAGATAATCCTGTGCAAAACGAGAGACGGACTTCTCAACCAGAAGGACATTAGGATGGTGAGCATCAATTTTAGCAACAGCCATCTTCAAGTGATCCATTTCCTGTGGGTAGGGAGAATTTGGATGTGAGAACAGTATATAAAAAATATATAAAAAACCCATACATCTAATTCCTGAAATAAGAGTCAAACATCAAATTCTTGAAATAAGAATCATACATCTAATTCAGGATGGGATACATATTCCAACAACGTTTAATTTCTGAATCCTCATACCTTGATAGCAAGAATAAAAAACTAGGTCTAGTGAATATGTGAAATTGGGACACAGCACAAGTTCAATCAAGCATCGCCAACAGCCTTATTGGCAGCAAATGTTCAACAGAGGCAGGTCAACTTGGTGAATATGCACATGTAATCTAAATCTTCAATTACAACAGATGTCATGCAGAATAAATTGCAGCGAAATATCTGGAAAATTTTGATAGAAGGAAGGAAAAACACGCAATTGAGGATGGGAAAATTCAAAATGCAGTATCACCTAATCTAGGAAGAGTTATGGGATGTAGAACACTTTTTTGGAAAGCTCTTTATCAAAACTCAGGGACCCCGATGTTAAATTTTAAAAACGTGAAACTACGCGATATTAAGTGTTAAACTCAGGGACCTGGGCGTAATTTGCCCTTAAACAATTTAGTTATCCAATCCCTGAAATTCGACATCTGTTCTCACTATTATTTTAATTAAAATATAATTTAGATCGGTTTTATTATTTGATTGGTAACGACACGATCAATCTTCTAACTGAGCTCTCCTCTACTTTATGATAACAAACAAGGCAGAATTTCGAGGAGACAGTACTCCGAAAGTTACCCTACCTCAATCAGTATAAGTAGGTAGTGAAATCATAGGCAATCGCTAAGGAATGCTCATACTTGTCGTAGAGTTCACAGAACTTGTTCAAAGCCCTGGTATGGTTGGAGCGAAGTGACTGTTGTAGCCGACTTCACAAAGACTTTCGATTTCAAAGTGGCTAAGAAAGACTTGAGAGAAAACCCCACCTGTAGTAAATGCTAATGTCATGCAATCTATGACACAAGGACTACCCGCTCAAGGAAACAAGAAAAGGTGCTTGGAGTAATGGGGCATATCTGGGGAGATATGGCCCACCTAGGATAACATTAAATGGCACATTTTTTTAATGAAAAAATGGCATGTTAGAAGGATAATGATGGTTGGGCAGGCTTTTCGGCTAAACTAATATTGTCCAGATTCTGATTCATATGAAATTTAGGATGTAAGCTAATATGACCTGCGAGAATATGTTAGGTATTTTCCTTGATTTTATTCCATCATTATGTAGTAGTCGAGTCGCCTATATATAGTCTGCCTTGTATCCTCTATTTTGAGCAACAATCAAAAAAATTCTCTCTCAAATTATTCTCAAATTTACTGATTCTTCCCCCTCATCAGACTTGTGTGTTTCAACGCCTTATCTTAATCACTCCTATGGGATAGATCATAACTTCCTAATGTTACTGCTACATCAAAATGGGTCAAAAATTGAGTCTAGTTGCCAATTAGCTAACAACAGAAAGCACAAACCTTATATTCTATAAATGCCTAGTTGATTCCTACTATAAAACCCTAGCAAATTACCCAGTTTATTTTTGCTGGTTTTTATTTGATAACCCAAATTTTTATAATTGACATGTGCATGCTATGTAAGAAATTTTTTATTGATGAATCTGATTAAGAATCCAGAAAAAATGTAAAAAAGCAATAAACTCCTATGACATAACAAAAAATTATGCAATGAAAACTATTTTAGCAAGTAGAAGCAAGCGATTAATAGTTTAAGGGAAAAAAAGAATAAATCAGTAATGTCAACAAGGAAAATAAAGTACATGATAAGCAAATATAATAGTTGGGAAAAGGGAGAAGTTATTTGACAAACCTGCTGTAGCAAAGTGTCAAAGCTGGACAATAGATTTGTCACACGCTGGTACTCAAGAGCTCCTCCCAGGATTAATAAACGAGGTTTATCCACCCTTGATGACATACGACGATGAGCAACATTCTTTTTACAAACCACTCCTTTGATCACCATGCTAGAAAATAAATCATATGAGCTTAATCAGCAAAAATGTTTATAATTTTGAGTAATTTAGACATATACTACTGTATTGGAACAAAGCCAAAGGCCTCACACACCACAATTCACAATGACAAAAAGTGATAGATCAGGTTGGGGAGAAAAAAGCTATGTATGCAGCTTCATCTTTTATATCTAAAAATAGAAAATGAAAAATTTTCAAAAATAATACCAACAATGAAAATAATCTTTTATTATCACACCTTTCTTTGCGAGAGCCATAAGCTATGCACTTAACTTTCACATATCCACCAGGGTCCATTCCCCCTCCCTTGCTAGTGTCTGGCTTGAGCAATGATGCAGCTTCCCATGACAGAGAAGATATTATATCCAACCAACCATCCTTTTCATGGTCGTCGGTGACAGGAAGATTCTCTACTTGAAGAAGTTGAGCTACTAAAACCCTGAAATGACCATCAACTACATTTTTCATGGCCTTCTTGTGCTCTTCACTTGATCGACTTTTAGTTTGATACTCACCACCACAAAAGTTACTAGATTGTAGATATCCCCACTCCCCAATAGCATCCTCGCCATCATCATCAACCAAAGAAGATTCTTTCTCATCTTCTTCGTTTTCAGGGTCCGGAGGAAGCCAAAGGCATATGTTCTTTTCAAAATCCACCTGCTCTTTTTCTGCATTTTCTAAATGATGCATGCCAGAAGAATTACTACACTCATAGTTACTATGATTTTGTGCCTCTTTGCCAGCCTTTTCCTTCTCTAAAGATCCATGAACCTCTGTGTCAATGGAAATAGAAGAAAATTTTGCTTGAGCATCATAATTTTCTACAGTAGGATGATTCACTTCATGATGGTAATAGCCATGGCGAACCTTGTCGAAATTCACTGAGCCAAAATAATCATTAGAAGTTTCAAATTGTTTTGCTCTGATGTCAGTGTAACAATGATTGTAGTTGCCACCGATATCATCATCATCATCATCATCATCATCCTCATCATCATTATCACTACTACAATCAAACACAAATGAAGCATGACTTAAATAAGCATCATGGTCACAGAAAAATCATCCTTCAGCATCTCATTAGCAATGCAAAAACATATAAATAAAAGGGGATCACAAAGATGAGAATGCAAAAGTTAATGAGTGAAAATACATGAAAGGATAAGATGAGAAATGAGCATGTTCATAAGAAGGTTGAAAAGCTCAAAAAAAGTCAGCTTAAATAGTTTGAACATAAATCATATACCGATAGAAGTTTTAGTAAGTTGAGTTGAATTATTGGATCTTGATCATATAAAAAGATGAAGAGAAAGACAAAAAAACATGACAATAAACTACAACGAATAATTTTATACACTTAAGATTAAATGAAGAATTGTTATTTGATAGAGTTTAATGAAAATGAAGAATTTATGTAGTTGACCCCAACTAGTAAGATAAAGTTTGCTATCTAATTGATGAAATCAACTTCCATCAAATCAAACGTAGCACAATTATGAAGCTGAGTAAAGGTATATACTCATCAAAAGATTGCACACTACACTACACTACACTACATCAAGCATAAACTATTGTTTTAGCAGTTAAAACAGCACATGTGCTGCTGAGGATCATTCTTGAATTGAAGCTCACGTAGGAAGAAACCTCAAGTATTTAATATAGAATTTTGAATAATTAAAAAACCCTTAAACTAAGTAAATCTAACCCATTCAACTACACAACCACAACCCTCTGTAGTGTCCTTTTAATCCTAGTTGAAAAAACACAATGGAAGCCTCCCATCCATGAACCACCTTCTTCTCCTGAAATTAAGTAAACCCAACCCATAAGTTTCTGTTTATTTGGCTTGATCTTACCATTTTACTACTCAACCAAACAAAACCCACCGTAGTTTGCTTTTAATCCTTGGAGGAAAAAACAAAAAAAGGAAGCCACTCATCCATGCACCATCTTTATCCCATACCATGCCCAAATCCTCAAGCATACCACAAAGACCTTAATGGCTTTCGTCACATCCTACCTATAACAACTCCTTCGAATCTAGAGTTGCACCGAATGAATGATGAAAATGTGCAATCAAACAATAAAGTGGACGAGGAACTACGCCTATATTAGGTCAAAACATCATATCAGCCAAGGAGGCTCTTAACTCGATATCCATCCAAAAAGTGGATGGTGTTAGTGATGCGAAAGCCTTAAATCAGAATGACAATATAGACTTGAGAAAAATAAAATGAGACCAACAAAAACAAAAGTTAAATATCCAATAAGACACCTTAATCTAAACTGAGCTATGGAACAATTTGACTTGAAAATCAACATTTTCTATGACAAATTAAAGAATAAATTACATCAGATAACCTGTCCACAAAATTAAAAAACATTTCATCATGGTCCTTTTCAACCAAATAAAAGATCATACAGGTCATCCACCCAAAAACTATTTATATTACTTTCATACAAATAGTTATTATTTTAACCCTTTCTCACTGCTCTCTCTTCTCATTTTCTCTCTCCTCTATCTCTTCGTTGCCATTTTATTGCCTCTATGTACCTCCCTCCTTTCGCCGTTCTTGCTGTACAAATAAATTGCATCATTGCAAGCAATGCCCAAATCCCTACTCTCTATCTCACTCCTCTCAATGTCTCTCCCCCACAGAACCCAAACCGTGAACAATGCCATCCCATTGCTTCTTCCTACACTATTATCTCCATTTAGCATCTCATACTAGTTGGCGTGTCACTAGAGGAGGAAGCGTCGTCACCGAAAGTCACCAAAGGGTTCATGCACCTTTCAAAGCACTCAAGCTTTCCATGCCCAAAATCCTTCTCAACAAACTCACCAAGATTGTTAGATTGTCGATTACGAGAATCCAGCCGGACAACATTGCAGACGATCCTGTATTGCAGTGAAAGATCGATTTTTTCGAACCACATGGTTAATAGAAAATGAAAGTTAATCTTAGAAGCTTGATGATGCTTGAGTAGATGAGGTAGGTGCAGTTGGATAGAAACCATGTATTGATGCACTCGAGATGACCACGGTGAAAGCTTCCCACAGACATCCTTAATGTAGCCAGAGTTGAAGACAGTAACTGGGAGGGACATTAGGGAAAAGGGGAGGGCTAAGAAGGGAGCATTTAGTCATTTCATTAACAATTAACGAAAAACATGAAAACGACCTAAGTGAGCCCAATTGATTTGTCAAACTATGAGAAGGAGAAGAAAATGATCAACAAAATCTACTTTGAGCTATCTATTCTTCCCGAAATGGCATTATTTATTACAGTAGTGGTAGGAAGAAATTTATCTTTTAGAATTGCTATTTATGAAAGCTGAATAAGTATTATGTCCCTCAATGATGCAAAAGTGGTTATGGGTAAGATAATTTAAAGGACCTGTTTGTTTGCAAATATTAATTTTAATAACGTTAAAGTTAAATTTGGATAAAGATATTTTTTTATTGAAAGTTGTAAATAACGTGAAATAAAATTAATTATTATGTTAGGATGTGTGAGGGATGTAAAATAAATTAGTTATTATTTTGGTGCATGTGAAATAAAGTTAATTTTTTATTTTGAATTATGAGTATGATGTAAAATATAGTTAATTTTTAATATTAAATTTTATGTGTAATATGATATATCTAATTAATTTTAACTAAATTAATTTTAACTTGGCTAAACAAATAGTCCTTAAATGATCTAGGGATCATTAGCTTACTGCAAATGATATGTAAAAGTTCATACCATGATAGAGTTGAAAAGGATTAGATTGACAGAAGTCTCCAGATATTGTTGAAGACTATGCGCATCAGAGTTGTCTACGATTTTGTAGGCAACATGACAACACAAAAGAAAGTGGTCATGCAACAATCACCACAAATGAAATGGTAGCATGTAGCATAATCTTTTACAAAATTTATGAGGTTATTTGGCTTGCATTCAAAAATAATATTATTTTTAAAAATGATTCAAATGAAAAAGTTATAAAGTGAATCAAAACTATTTTATGAACTATACAATCCATACTAGCTATGGCAATGAACATCAGAAATTATAATATAACATAGATATGCAACAATGGAAAGGGATATAACAAAAGAATAAGTTTATCTAAAAGTATATGACAGGATTAATAACAGGGAATAGTAGGCATACCTATTCAAGCTAAACCCACAATCATTATGGGTATGATGCTCAACACCAGCAATCGAATCCATGTTCCTTTCAGTCACCACTTTATCAGGTTGACCAGTCATAGGCTCATTATGTAAGGACGTAATTAAGCTATGACCTGAATTATTCAGCATACTATCATAAGCTCCAGATGTGTATGGAGTAAGACCAGCAGTTGTAATATTGCTGTTAACAGTACCAGAGGATTTAGAACTAGTCGAGCTTGTTGTTGACAAGGAAGGACTAAGAACTGGACTGGAGACAGAAAGGCAATTACTACTAGCTCCTACCTCCTGCTCCCATTGTTTAAAGCAATAGTTGCACACCCTAATCCGATGATCACCCTCTTCTTCTATATTCGGAGAGTTAACTAAAGGAACTAGCACAAAGTTTGAGGTACACTTTGCACAAAAGATACGTCCACATAATCTGCAATGATGTCTTCGGTTAAAAACAGTAAACTGTGAGTCACACTCATAACAGACCCTGCAGCTGCCATCTGGCATCCAAAAGTCCCTTGATATATTGGCTGGCTCGGACCTTCGAGAGCTCCAAGATTTCATTTTTTCAACAAGCTCCGAGAACTTTTTATGAGGCTTTTCCATTGTCCAGACTCACTCATAATTAAGTAATCATGTGTACCAAACAAGCCAAATATTAACCCAAAACACTACAAGCTTCTTCTTTCCTTCACTAGTTCAGTTATGACCTTAGTCTTCAGTCCTCGGATAGGAACAAGCAACAGAAATTGAAATTCTTAGCTCTATATTTCTAGAAAAATGATACTTCGTATTGAATAGCCAAGTGAATACAAGTTTATAGCACCACACATATCTGGCAAAGAATCACCGCATCAGCTACTACTATAACAAATATTCCACTCTGACAAAAACAGAATCAACAATACAAGATCGAAGCTCAAAAGCTGAATAAAAGTCAAGAAACCTTATAGATCAAACCCATCCCCAAGTAAGCCACTTCCCTGAAGACCCAAATCCATCGTTCATCGATGACGCCCCGCGGAGTCGAACAGTAAGCATCTACCGCGCCCATGGCTCATCCTCTGAGTCCAATCAAGGCATCAAAAACCATAATCTCCAGCAACCAAGTGACAGCCAAGAGATTGGAAGGTAACGGCCGAAAGAGCACCAAAAACCAGAATAAAACCCTACTTTTAGCTCACGTCTTCAAAAACGAAGTCCGTACCAGAAACGCCACGCCGGAGCCTCTGCCGCTCCGGGAGAAACCACTCCAATTGCCTTTTCTCTTCTGCCCTTTCCGGGTTTCATGTGGAGTGCGGGGTTCTTTTTTTGAGCGTTTAAAATTAGAGAGAGAAGATAAGAGAGAGAGAGAGAGAGAATGTGGACGCAAAGTGGACGTGTCACGTGCTTAGTCGGCTGGGGCTACACCCAGCTCATTATAAACGAACAAGGACCGTCCGATCTGGCGATTAAAATTTCCCCCAAAGAATTGTTATTTAAAATATGTGTTCGAGAAGAAATACATTTATGGAAAGAAATAAATTTAATTAATTGGGTTAAACATTGCGCAAGAAATAAAAGATACGTAATTGATCAATATAATATAAAATAAATTATTTTTACATTATTTCTTAGGAAGGATGAAAAGAAAAATAATTGGACAAGCTACTCCGATTCTCAAATTAGCACATGAATTTTGGTAGCTTTTGGGTCTTCAGGCTGATTCAATCTTTCAAATATACTCAGATTCTCATTTTTATTTATTTATTTTTTCCTCTGTTTAATAATTCAATTTTTTTTATTTAAATTTTTATTAGCCTACAACTTATATATTTAAATTATTTAAGCCGGCTCTCTCTCAGCTTATCTTCAATTAAAATTATTACAACTTTCTCGAGAATATAATTATTTCATATTTTGTATAATTTAATGATAATATTTTATAATTTTTTTTGCAAAATAAATCACTTTTTTAAAAATTTTGATTTAATATTTTTAAATACTTAATTTACCTCTTACACATGTAGGCCAAAGTAGCATGTGAGGGAGTTGTTCGAGAGAGTGTGAACATGAGCTCATGCGATGATAGCCTGACCGAGTTGGATCACGTGAGTCGCGCGATCTAGCGCGGGCCGTGCGAATGAGCACAACATGCTCCTACGGGAGATATGAATAGGCACAGGCGCAATGCACGCTTACTGGCACCACTACCTAGGGGTGTGCATTCGATTTGAGTGGTTGGTTTGGTGACCAAACCAAAAAAAAAAGATTGGATTCGGTTTTAAATTTAATGAAACCAAATCAACCAAATTATATTATAAACCAAACCAAACAAACCAAATAAATATCGGTTCGGTTTGGTTAAAACCATATTTTTGGTCTGCAACCCTTTGATCTACAGTGCAAGCCGCGCAAGTCGCGCAACCCTAAATAATCTGAAACTTCTCGGTCGGTCAAATCAGCCTTCTTTCTCGTGAACTCATCAATGAGCGAACCCAAATCGGCAAATTGCCAACTAAACCGGCCCAATATAAATACGTGGGTTATTCGGTTAATTTGGTCGGTTTAGTTTCCAAACATGTGAAACCGAACCCAAACCAATTAACCAAAATATTCAAAATATCAAACCATCACCAAACCGCTAGATTCTAAACCAAACCAAACCAAACCGTTAAGTTTAAACGGTTCGGTTCGATTTTTCGGTTTAAACCATAGTTTGCACACCCCTACCACTACCTGACCCGTGCCTACGTGCAGGCGCAACACACACACACACTTGGGAAGGCAGAATGGAGTCGAAATCCGGTGAATGAGAAGACAAGGCGGAGTCAAAGGCGAAACTTAGCTTAAATACCAAAGTTGATGCGGGACCGAGGCTGCGGCTACTATTTGGAAAGTGGAAGAAGGAAAAATAAATTAGATATTTAGGGATTTTTACCCTAAGTCTTAGCCTTTTCCTTCTGGAATTTAAAACATATTCAATTTTATGAATCATGATTCAAATTTCATGAACTAAAAGAGTAATTAATTTTATTCTATCAAGCAACAAAAAGTACAGACTCCAAACCTATTTAAATTCACAATGCAACAACTCTAATTTAGCAAAGTGAAATTAAATAAAACTAATTTAGAATTAAAATAAATTTAAAATAAAATTCCTCAATTTTAGCTGACTCTAAGTAACAAATAACTTTCAAATTCAAAGTAATTAACTTAATTAAATAATTAAGCTTGGCTAGCGATGACTCAATTGAACTAATAACTGACTTAACCAAATTGAACTAAATGCGAGTCAACCTAACAAAATAGAAATTACTAAATCAGCTCTAATGCATTTCTGATAAATCCAACCATAATAAAGTCGATATATATTTGCACCATATTCACTCAGCACAAACTCAAATATAAGAAACTAATGTGATTCTATATCAACATTTATCATCATTCAACACAACTATCAATTTTAAATTACATCATCACAATTTTTAACATAAATTTATTTCACACTATATATAATTTTTAATATAATAAATTAATTTTATTTTCTGCCATATTCGAAGAAGTATTCTATGCATCAAAACAAGGCCTTTTCATTGTTCATTATATGATTAAAAATTTTAAATTTTGTATCTCATATTTTATTTTAAATTTGTTTTACTTTTAGATACTGTAAAATAAATTTTATTTTAAAATTTATATAAAACGTAAAATACAGTTGATCTCAATATTAAAATTTATAAATAATTTAATAATATTAATAATTTAACCATAAAATTTATGCATTAATTGAATAACAAACAAATAGAAACCAGAACAAAAACAAAACAACTTTTAGAAAACTTACCAGACTTGGAGAGAAGACTCAGAGAATCTGATAATCTAAGTGGCTACTTGGTGCTGCTTAGGCTTTGGTGAGGAAGAACACAAGTTTATCTTTCATTGACATATTTAAAAGTGATCATGTTTTATAGTATTCTTTTAGCACAGTGAATAAGGAGATTGCTTTAGTGTTGGGAGATTTCAAATTCAAATTACATTATCATTACAAAAAATTATATTGCTCAAAAGTAAAATACAACAACAATAATAATCAAACCTTAATCCAATTAGATAGGATCAGCTATATAAATCTTTTGTTTTCATTGCACTCTATCAATTAACAAATTCTTATCTAAATCGAAGTAATTAAAATCACACATTATAATTTCTTGTCATGCCTTCTTTGATCTCCCCCTTCTTCTTTATATATGGACAAGATCCAATAACTCAATTTTTCTAACTAGAGTTTCAATCGACCTACAATTTATATGTCCAAATTATATAAACAAACTTTCTCTAAGTTGATCCTCAATTGGTATAACACAAACTTTCTTTCAGATATATTCATTTCTTATTTTATTCTTTCATATATATCCACACGTTCACTGTAGCATCTTAATATTTATTTTATTTGTATGTTTCTTCTTTGCAAGTCAATATTCAACACCATATATCATCGTTAGTTTTACTATATTTTTATAATTTAAAGCGCTCATTTTTCTTATTAATTTAATCACTAATTATCACATCATCAATACAAGTGTATTATTCAAATAAAATAAAAACCGAACTGGTCATATTTCCAATGGTGAAATATTTGCTTGATGTGGTATGAGATTCCCGCTCTCGGGCAATGTTTCAATCCAGTCAATGATACAAGAAGAAACAAAAAATATTAGTAAAAAAGGTAAAAGTTTTCATCTTCCTCGTTCTGTGGAATTTTCATCTTTGAACAACCAAGAGATTAACACTGAAACAGATTAACAAATTATGAGCTATATATATTTACTAACCGTTTAATAACTGAAACTCTAGAGAAGGAAAGGGAAATTTCTGGGATTTTTAGGCTTAACACAGTCTGATTCCACAAATCCGATCTTCCTCTGCACATTGTCATATACAACCAATCTCCCTCGCAATGAGATATCTGCAGAACAAATTTTCATGACCATCTTTAAGTTTCAAAGGCAATTTTACGACTCAAACTTCATCAGTCATTCTTATTTAATGTTTCATGAAATTCTATCATTTTCGGCCCAACTATTTTTTTTCTAGTATTTTCTCACTTGTATAATTATTATTATTTGTACATGCTTAATCATCACAACAACTTATTTTTATGCAACACTTGATATATGGATCTTACGAGCATTCGGAAAAATTATCAAAGTTTGGAATGATAAGCAAACGTCAATAAATAAGAAAACTCTAAATGAATTCACTGCAAAGGTATCGAAAGGAAAATGATAGTTTGAAGGACCAGATGAAATCAATGGATTCATGAATCCTTCTCCTGAACCTAAAATTTAATCAGAGGAAGAAGAAAGCAAGATTTATCAAACTCAAAAGAACTAACTCCAGTACCTCCCAAAATGATTGCCGATTCACCATGCGCTTCACGGCCGTTGAGTATCCCCAAGCAAACATTGCCTTTTTTCTGAGAACATGAAAAGACGCTGAATAGTAGTTTAAAAACTTGACGGTTGAATAGGATCTTTGAAAGGAATTTAGCATGAAAAAAAGATTCTAATGGGTTAAAAGTTCTCACATTTATAATCAAGTAACCCTCAGGGGGAATAGTTAAGGTTGTGGGTAGAATAAGCAATCGTTTTCCAAAATGCAGGATTAAAGGCTCAAACAACCTCTTTGCATCTTCAATGGATCTGCAACACCACAAACCTTTCACAACTTTCAATGGAATGAATTTCAAAGTGTATATCGATAATGACAGCCATTAGGAAATAATCGCGACAATCTAAAAAAGTTGGAAAGCAGCGTTGCACCAAGTCTTAAGAGTGCTTAAAGTAATTAAAAACTTAGCACAAATAGTAAAATTCATTGAATTAAATTTTTCCGAAAAATTTTAAATAAATGAAAACAACAAATACAAGCAACTATCAGCAATTTTAGGGAACATAAATTAATATAAAGCAATAATCAGCTGTTTAAGAGAATGAAAGCTGATAATATTATACAAAATTCGAGAGCTATGTAGGAGTTGTTCTAATTCAAAAACCACTAAAATAAGAAGAATAGCAGAATAATAGATTCATGAAAGAAATAAATGATAATAAAAAGAATTACAGCCAATAATATTAATCTTAGGAAAATATCATACAAACGCCTAAGGTTAAGAGGTAATATCAAATAGGTTCATGATTTTTAAAAACTAGTATCTGGGTCCATGAGTCTTGTTAGTTTTTTTCAAACTGGTCCCTGAGTTCGACTTTAAGATTTCACGTTAGTCCTTTTTAATGGTTTTTGTTGATTTTTTCAGAGAAAAAGCTTACTTGAAGATTTTTCATTTATCCTTCCTGCCCTCCAAACATAAGTGATGTAAGGTTAAATGAACATTTTAGTCATATTTAACTTATGCTTTTACAGAAGAACCTAACTAATAAATATGTCAAAGCTTAGGGACCAAGATGCAAATTTTTAAAAATCATTGACCCAAACATCACTTCCTAATCTCAGGGACCTGTATGATATTTATCCTCAATCTTAATAAAAAAGCATTTGACAATGAAAATTCCTAATCATTTTTTATTTTATGAAAGTACATAAAAAGTAGTTCGATTATAATGACCTATAACAAACATTTTCCAATAGAGAAAAATACTTATGCTATATTCTAATTGTAATGCTTACATTCTCATCTTTCCTATAGATTATGACATTCTCATGCTTACATTCTCATCTTTCAAGAGAGCAACCGGAGAAAGATGCATTTTTTTTCGCTCAACTCAACAAATAAGTAAGATCTTCTTTAACTATTATGTCTACAAAATTAATAACCTATTGCCAAATAAGTTTACAATTTTGAGTGATAAGAACAAACAATAACTAAATCCGACACAAGCTGCGGGCAGGCCTGTGCTGCCTTTGCGAATGCAGGGCTATCGTGCACGCGACTCTACCCAACCACGTGCATGTGCAAAGCTGGCTCGCAGCAGCGCACAATGGCTCTATGCAGCTGACCTTGCATAAGATGAGAGGTTGGGGAGAAGGGGGATTTTTGTTATTTTATATTTAAATATAAATTTTATTTAAAAGATGAATTAAGTAAAAAGGACCTGATTGAAATATTGATGTCAATGTTAGGGACCTCACTGAAGTTTTTTAAATCATGAACCTACTTGATATGATGCCAAATCTCAAGGATCTGGATGATATTTACCCATATAAGATTATTCTAGGGATATAGCCTACAAGCTTAAGCTTTAGGTCAGTTGGTAACCAAAGAGATATGGTATTAGAGATAAGAGGTCTCAAGTTCAAACCTCGATGACCCTCAATTATTTTCAGTATAAGGTTAAAAATAATGCCTACACTGAATTACTTTCATGCTACAAAGCAAATTAGCTTGCACGTAATAGGGTATTCAAGAAAATAAAATTATACCTAGTTCATAGCTTACAAGCTTAAGCTTTTATATTAGTTAGTAAACGGAGATTCAACATCAAAAACCATGCCACTGGAGGAAATTACCTTACAGAGCTACCTTGCCAACAGACAGGCAGCAAGGGGTCTGAGTCATCTAGGATGAGACCGTGAGAGCCATAATCAAACTGCCAAAGATCCAAAGTGATGAGGTCGACCATTGTCACCCCATAAAAATTACCAGCGTAAAATGAGAAGTTGATATTTAACACTTACAGAACTTATAAGACTGAAATATGCTTCATCTGGGAAGTATGAATATGTGCTGCCCGAATCAAAAATTGCTGGATAAGCATTTCCACCCTTCTGTTCCTTATTTATATGTTTGCTCCCATAATTTATTCTGAGAACCTGTGTTTGATGGAAGTTCCTGTCAGTAATAAGTAGCTTAGTAAGGACGGTTACCATCAATGCAAAAATCGTACAAGATCATAAAACTTTTCAGAAAAACTCAAGCTAAGCTAGAATAGGACTGTGACAGGGAGACTTTGATTGGAAGTTATATTATACATTTCAATGATACATAAAAAGTTGAATAACTTCAAGATCTTAAGCAAGATACAGAATATAGAAAATAGAAGTACATTGAAACTGGATAAGAAAAAAAGAAAAGCTCAAGCACATGAAAGAAGAAATAAAGTCTAAAATATACAGATATCTACAATAGCACCAGCATCCGGTAAACCAAGACTGATTCATCAAGAGTCTGCATATCAAACATAATGATTTGACAGGATCCTTCTACTCTCTAAAGCTTCCACATCAACATGCCATGAAATCTTTGTTGTCCAAAAGACAATGGCTGCAAAATGGTTAGCTAGCATGACAATTCCAGGAAAGCAACATGCCAGCATGTATTGGTGAGATTACCAAGAGATACTTCTATTAAGCTAAATTCATCAGTAAGATCCCCAGAATCAACTCTAATATCAGCATAGCAATATAACTATTCTTAATCCGTTATGAAGATGTATACATATGCTCTTATCCATTCCTCCAATATGGACATGCCCTGCTTTCAAGTGCATTTTATCCTTCCACAAAACACACATAATCCAAGTATATTATAGAATTTAATATTAAAAATCCAGCAGAGATCATCTCAACTCATTGCATCTGATTACCACAAAATTTAATGGCATGCATCATTTAAAATTCGCATGAAGTATTTAAAACTTATAGAAAGGCAACAAAGTACTCTTAGAACTCAGAAGTTTTGAAAATATCAACAAGCTCATAGAAGAAGAATTATTTCCAGAAGAAGATAACCAACAATTGCAGTCAACTTGTTTCAAAATGTCATGAACCATAAACTTAAGTAAAAAAATTCAAGAAATAAAACGTGCAAATAGTTCACCCTAAATAGAACAGGAAGGGAAGCAAACTAGGAGGGTTGAGAAAAGAAAGTTCAACATTTTGAAGTTTTGACAAAAATGGACTTGAATGCAATGGGGGGACAATAATTTAAAAATACAAGTGACAGATAATGCACAAGGTATTAGGGAAAAAAATCATACGTTAGGCCATTTTCTGAAGAAACCCAGGTCATACCCCAATTTGGCACGAAGTCATCACCAAAGAACATATAACCTTCGCTATTTGCTCCAGAATTAATACAATGACCAATCACATTATTGATGATCCCTTGACTTGCTAATTGAGAAGGAAGACTAACTTTCGCGCTACTAAGGCCAAGTATCCCATCTGTTTTTGTAGGAGATTTTAAAAACTGGCCTTGTTGATCATACGCACACCTGTTAGCTTAAAAAAGTATCTAATCTTGGTGGATGCAGAACCATGAATTTTGTGAAATGGTAATAATAAAAAGATTCTTACCCAAAAACAAATTTAAAATTTGGCTTGTCACCATTTGACATGCTAAGCTGCAGTTCATCCCTTGCTAGAACACCCATGGTGGAGCTGCGATCTGCATATTCTATCTCATAGTCACACTGGTTGCATGAGTCACATGAACCTTGGTTCTGATCTCGTTGAATTTCTTGACATAACGAGTCTTTTGGATGAACAATTTTACTTTTTGTGGGTTTGTACCAAGGATGAGGTCCCTAAGGGGGGATAGCATATATGTCAAATTAAGTCTGGAGCAAATAATTATATTTGTTACCAAAGCATGGCACAAAAAATTGTCCAAGAATACATGTAGCGAACACAATGATATTAAGTGTAAGACAATTCTTTTGCAAAAGGATAATAAAATCAAGCAAAAGTTGTAGAGAAAATTCTCAAATTAGCCTTTGCAAAAGGATAATAAAATCAAGCGGCAGTTGCAAAGAAAGTTTTCAAATCAGCACAACTTTTGCAAAAGAATAATAAAATCAAGCTACAGCTACTGAGAAAGTATCGAATTAACACAACTACGCAACCACATCTATTGAATCTTACTTTCATTGAAACATAAATTATATCTAATGTTTAAGAACAGAATAGTTAAACAAAAGAAAAAATTTATGCAACCCAATACATTGACCAATACATAGCCCAATGGTGAACTTGAGTTTAATATACTAGATTATCCAATAGATTGGGAGTTTATCCAGTGGATTAAACTCTTAATCCACTAGATAATACAATGGATAAAGCCCAAATAAACCATTGGGCTATGCATTGGTCAATTTCATTGGCTATGTAGCAGGGATCTAAATAAAAACCTACCTTCGAACAGCTAACACATGGAGCATCACATTGAATCCATGTTAAGTCACTTCCTGTATCCACATCAAGAAAGTAGGGTCTTGGAGGATTCCCAACAAACAAAGACGTATAGTACTGTCTGAAAACATCATAACACAATGCTTCATCAGCAGAGAAGAGTAAAAAGAACTTATTAGTACTGTCTGAAAACATCATAGTCAAAAGAAGGCTTTATCTAAGAGTAAAAAATAACACATTAGACATCTACAAAAGTAAGCAATTTAGTACTGAGAAGAGTAATGGTTAGAAAGTGTTGGAGCTAATGCAAAAGAGAGTTGCCTCCCTATCTCAGTTAGTTGCTTCAGTGAGTAAGATGCCATTAGATTCCAATCAAGTCATTTATCTCTTCATAACTCATCTACTAAACATAAATAATCCAAGTAGCTCCTATGTTTTCCTCAAAAGCGTGGCCTAAGCCTTTTATAAATCAAACTATATTACAAAAATACATCAAAGCATATTCTTCTTGAGGATGTTGCAAAATCAAAGAGGAGAGGCATAGATTCCTTTGTTTTTAGAGATAACATGCTGCATGGTAGGTAAAAAATATTTTTCTGAAAATGTTCAATTAGCTTATAGTCAAACAACAAATAGTCATGAACATAAAAAAGGAATTGCCGAGAATCCAACAATCACGGAATGCCAACTCCCTTGAGGAAATGATAGTGTTATAGAATATGCAAGATAACCAAATGAGTACGTAACATTTATCGATTCCAATACTTTCTAGAGGGAATGGCAGTGTTATAGCAAATGCAAGATATCCAAATGGCTGCCTAGCATTTACCGATTTGAATAATTTTCATGATATTCACCTAAAGCCATAGTATTATAGTAAGATGGTATCATATGACCGTTAGTTTATTTTGCATACATTTGAAAAAAAAATTGCATGCTTAAAAACAGAAAAAAAAAAAAAAACTGGGAAGATATTTACAAATCCCCAAACCTATGTAAATTATACGTTCACCTCCCATATTTTAATACTACTAGCAAACCTTCAAATTATATAGAAAATATGATACAAACCCCCTAATTGTTATAAAATTACATGATCTACACCTAATTTCTAAATATTACAATTGAAAAAATGCACAATGTATCTCCCCCATACACGTGGCAAGCTACTAAGCAATTCTTGACTAAGCCGAATAGAAGGAATTGAAGACAACGTCTTCAGCATCAGTATTTTACACGAGATCTTCGACATTCAAGCTTTAACCTTCATTTCTTTGGCTACCAAAAGTCCCTTCTTTGGCAATATTTCTCAAAAACCTAAATCTTTGATCATACCTTAAAAAAAGACCTCCTCATCTACCAAGAAATCTTCGAGAACTAGCGTATCCACATCATGGCACACTTGTCAAATGCCTTTATTCCAAACTATATGGTGTGGGCACCACTTCTCAAAGTATGCACGACCTCGACCAACATTATTCATTATAGAACTTTCTATTCATTATAAATACATTCATATAAAAGAAGAGAGAAACATAAGGATCGACTCCAGCTTTTTTGTTCTTATATACAAAAGTTATTTCCCTAACCTCTAAACCCTAAACCCTCTAAATCTAAAAACCATAAATAGTAAATCTAAAATTGTAAACCCTAAATGCAAATTAAGAAAAAAACCATTTTACAAGGTGTAGTGTTTTCCCATGGTTGAAAGCCAACGTAAAATGCACCATACAAGCACCACTGCTGAGAAACAACATTGTTGTACTTGTAATAACTAAAACTACTAGTGCATTTAGGCCATCTTACTAGTTGAAACTAAAAAAAACATCAAACTTACCAAAAATACTTTCATCAATATTTTATATTCATTTCACATCATACATAAATTAATATTTAAAATCATATTTCTTTCACACTACACACAAATCTCAATTTTAAAATTAATTTTATTTTAGATCCTATACATAATTCAATAAAAAATTAATTTTATTTCATATTAAATACAATTCTCAATAATAAAATAACTTTATTTCATATCATAACCTTAAAATAACTTTCACTTTCTCTCTATATCACAAAGAAACTTTTATCATCTCAAAAATATAGGACGTCGTGTTTTTTCCCACTTAAAAAGAACTGACCTTAAATCTTTTTTAGTATGCACGCTACTTTTTCATCTTGCACTCTTGCTTTCAATCTCATTCGTCTATTCTTTTTTCTTTTTTTTATCAATGAGAAGTATTGTGGTCATAAGAAGTCTGTATACCAATAAAGGCAAACAAAAGGAGAAGAGATGTAGTACCCATCTGGGAGAAGATTGCCCCGGATAGGAATTACGGCGGAGGAATTGGACGTCGAAACGGAAGAGAGCTTCACGCCAGCGACAAGCGAAGAAGAGCCTTGGCCGCCGGTGATTTCCTGTCCTTGAGACTTGGAGTAGAGAGGGAGGATGACGGAAGAACGGCGAGGTCGGCCATCATTTTCTGGTGAGGAGAGGAGCTGAACAGGGGCCTCAGTAAAGAGGCAGACCCACACGGAGAAAAGGAGAAAAGAAAGACCCAGTACGGACGCGATGGCCCTCTTGGCCCTCCAAGATACATCGGGTCCCCATGCTGCGGCCTCCGACGGCGGCGCCGCCGGGGACGGCGCAGCAGCAGCAGCAGCAGAAGCCGGAGGCGGCGGAGGGAAGTGGTTGATGATGGTGTCAGAGAGAGTGAAGGCAGTGATGGTTTTCCCCTTGGCCGGATCGTCGGGGAGGGAGATGATGACCACTCCGGTCAGCTGCTCTCTCTCCATCTATGATCTAACCGTGGAAGATGGAAACTTGCTGCTGACTTTGGGGTATATACATTCAATCTATGCGAAGTGTCGATATGCGAGGAGAGAGATGGACGGACAGGTTAAAATTAAAAAGAATTTAAGGGGTTTTTGTGTTACATTATTTTATTTAAAAAAATAATTATTTAATTTAATGATAATTTATAAATAATTTTTTTATAAAATTATAAAATTACAAAATAAATAGAGAAAGAGTATATTAGTATCTATTTTTAGGAATAAAAGCGATGTATAAAATTGTGTTAATTATAGATGAATTAAATTAATGAGTATACTTTAAAACTTTGGGAAAAGGGTGTCAAACAAATGTTACGCCATAATACTAAGGTATTAGAGAATTAATTTGATTTTATGTCAGGTAGATCTACTATAGAAGCATTCATTTATTAAGAAGTTTAAGGAGAGAAAAAGAAAACCTACATTTTGGTTTTTATTGATTTGAAAAAAACTTATGATAAAGTCTCAAGAGAAGTACTTTGGAGAGTTTTAGAAAAGAAAGAAATTTGCACTGCTTATATTCAAGTTATTAAAAACATGTATGAAGGAGTTGTTACCTATGTTCGGACACAAGGAGGTTTGACTAAGGATTTTCCTATTACAGTTGGATTACACCAAAGCTCGGCTTTAAGTCCTTATTGAAAAAACTAAAAGAGGGAGCTAAAGCGAAACTAAAGCTTTGGAGAAATGCTCTAGAATCTAAAGGTTTTCATCTCAATAGATCAAAAATTTAATATATGGAGTGCACATTTAGACAAGAACGAAATACTTATATTAGAGATATGATAATTGATAATCAAATTGTCAAGGAGAGTGAGTGCTTTAGATACCTTAGATAAATCATACAAAATGATGGTGAAATAGATAATGACGTTATTAGTAGGATGGGTAAAATGGAGAAATACTTTTGGTGTGTTGTGCGATAGAAAAATCTCATCCAGAATTAAAGGTAAATTTTATAAAACTGTAGTAAGACCAACGATGATATATGGTGTTGAATGCTGGCCTGCAAAGATGAAATATATAAATAAAATAAATATTGCAGAAATGAAGAGGTTAAGGTGGATGTGTGGATATACACGAAATAATAGAATGAGAAATGAGTATATCCGAAAGAAATTTGGTGTTTCACTAATTGAGGATAAACTTAGAGAAAGTCGGCTTAAATGATTTGGACATATAAACCGTAGGCCGATTAAATCTCTAGTTAGAAAAATTAAGTTATTAGATTTTGCTCATGTATAAAAAGAAAAAAAAAGAGACCAAAGAAAATATGACAGAAACTATAAGAAGTGATTTTAGTTGCTTAGACTTAGATAAAAATTTAGTAACTGATAGAGTGCAATGGAAACAAATTATTTATATAGCCGACCTTACATAATGGGATTAAGGCTTGACTGTTGGTTATTGGTTTATAGATATCATGATATTTAAATTACATAAAATAACACTAACATGATAATGAATCAAATAAGTTTTTAGTTAAAGATGATTTTTTTAATTTACGTGTTTTTTATTAACTAATTAACAATATAACTATAATTTAAAAAAACTAATAAAAAGAACATGTTTCGAACGACGTTAGTTGCTGATGTTAGTTAATTAACAATATAACTTTCGCTGTTAGTTAACAAAAGTCACTCAGCCACAGAAGTCACCTGTGACGCCCGTGGCCGAAGAGGGCGGGGAGTGACGCCGGGTGATGTCCTAAGAGAAAGGAATCACTGAGGCAAAGTGCGGCTCCTGGCAGGCTTCTAGGCCGAATAAATGAGTGGTGAGAGGGGCGCAGGAATGAATCGTCCCACATCGGAAAGGGAGGGAGATCCTGAGTTGTATAAGTAGATAACATGAAAAACTCTGTAGTTAAGCGTGCTTGGGCTGGAGTAGTACTGGGATGGGTGACCTCCTGGGAAGTACTCAAGCACGCAGTTTTTCTAAAGCCAAAGCGGACAATACCTCTACAATGAGATCACGGGATGTTACATCACTAGTGGCAATTTATACATTTTATTATGAAATTTATAAGTATAAATATTTTTAATTAATGATGAGCCTCTTATACAGATGAATCTTCTTTTAAAAAATCACATTTAAATAAATATTTGTATAAATAAATGATATAAGAATCTTTATAGTGTAATGTGATATTTAATTATACGAATCTCAAATTTTATTAGATTCGTATAAGAATCTTTATTATTCTATAAAACTTAAATTAATTATCTCAAATTTTATTAAATTAATTTTCTTTTAATAAAAATAATATATAATAAAGTATACATCTTTTTACAAGAATTTATATATTTTATTATTTAATTTATAAAAATTTATATTTTATTTATTCTATAAAATATAAATTAATTATCTCAAATTTTATTAAATTAATTTTTTTTAATATTAATATATATAATAATTAATATTCAAAATTTTATATAATTTTTAATTTTAGCATGGGAATATTATTTTTAAAAAATTAATAAAATGTAAATTAAAAAAATAAATATATGATATAAAACGATGGACTATTTCTAAATTCTAACAAGTTATCTATATTTTTATGCATAAAAATAGGAATACTAGTCGTACAATCACATAATTTTTTTATCAATTCTTTAAAAATAATATAATTCCTTTTTAATACAGTGTCTTCTGATTTTTTATATTTAAATTTTTATTCATTAATTTGAGTTTAATAAAAAAATTATAAAATAATAAATAAATAAATTTATTACTTATTGTTTTGCATAAATAATTTTATATTGCTATCATATATACTGTTCTCTTATAAAAAAATTATAAAATAAAAATAAACATGCTTTTTTATTAAAAAAAAAGCCGAGAGATTTTATAATTAAATTTGGTTATTTAAAAATTTGAATATTAACTATTATATATATTAATATTAAAAATAATTAATTTAATAAAATTTGAGATAATTAATTTATATTTTAATAAATAAATAAAATATAATTTTTTATAAATTAAATTATAAAATGTATAAGTTCTTGTAAAAAGAAGTTTTAATAAAAATTTTAAATTCTCTTATCACCTTTTTTTTGTCACTCTACGAATTTAAATTAAAATATATATTATTATTTCAAAATAAGAATAACTCAAAATTATATTCTAAAAGTTAATTTAATGGCTGATAATAATTTTATGATATAATAAAAAATAATTATTATATTTTAATTGAAATTAAACTATGATATTTTTATAATTCACGATAGCCTTCTTTCATGGGCCGGATGCAATTTACTCAAAAAGTAATATTGATTAATATAAACTTGTAAGTTTGAGGTATAAGTAATGCTATATATTTTCAATAAATATTTTAAAATTTAAAATTTAATAATATCATTTAAATAAAAAAATTACTTTTATTTGTGACACTATTATTGCATAAATGACATATAAAAATTCTAATTAGAATCAAAATTTAGATTTTGCTTGCAACATTTTAAAAAAAATTAGTTTATAAAATTAATAAGAAAAAAATTACTTTAATGTTAGAAAATAGGTAAAAATTTGGAATGGTCGCATGCGATACTAGGTCTTGTTTGCCCATTTAAAATTAATTTAGTTTAATTTTAATCAGGCATATCACATCACATATAAAATTTAATATTAAAAATTAACTTTATTTCACATCTTACACATATTACTAAAATAATAACTAACTTATATCACATCTCTCATATATTTCAATATAATAACTAAATTTATATCACATCCCTCACACACCCCAACATAATAACTAACTTTACTTCACATCATTCATAATTTTCAATACAAAAATATCTCTATCCAAGTTTAATTTTAATCTTGTTAAAATTTACCGTACAAACAAACAGACCCTGAAAGGGAAATTCAGATGAACATTATGCAGGAATAAATGTAAATAAAATTTATTTTTATTTTTACGTTAGAATAGAATTTAATTTTTTTATGAAAAAATAGAATTTAGTTTTAAATTGACTCCATATACACCTAATTTAGTTCGTGGTTAATAAAATATCCAACTAATATTTTATTAAAATTTAAATTTATCATAAACTTTAATAATTTTATTTTACATATAATATAAATTTTAATATTAAAAATTAATTTTATTTTATATTTCACACACATTTTAATATTAAAATAATATATTATTTACTAACAAATTTATAAATTAATAAATCTTTTGGAACTAATTTAAAAATAAACTTTCAATTAAACAAATATATAGTAATATTTTATATTTTATTTTCTTATGATAAATAATTATAATTTATAATCTTCTTAAAAACTACATTAATTACATAAAAAGATGTAAATATTACATTTATCTAAGCTCCATCCATTAATAAAAGAGATTGTACTCAATTAATAAGTTAAAAGCATCCATTAGAATTTTTTTTAGGTAAAATAATTATTACAACTATTTTTTGATAGAACAATTATTAAAAATATACTTTCATTATAAAGTTATATACCCTACAAAATCATAATTAGAACTAGCACATAATAATTATTACTAAAGAATTTCATTCCTTTCTAAATATGTTTTCGACAGAATTATTTTAGAAAGTTAATCGAATTGCTTTATTTGAAGTAGGAGCCCAATAGTGAATACGAAAGAGAGGAGTGGAAGATGAATAGCAGATTTTCAGCTTTCCTTATTTTTTTATTCAACCAAAATCCTAATGAAAAAGTTTGATGAAAGAATTATATATGAAAAAAATTGAGCAATATCCGGGACTCATATGAAATGATGAAAAAGTGTGGACCTGTCAAAGGTGGGCTTAAGCGCAGGCATCCGAATGTAAAGTAGCCTAGAAAAATGAATAACTGCTACGTGTCAATTGTTAAGTTGTCCGTAAACGTGTTCATGTTCAGCAATCCACAGTGGATCTGACAGCGGAATCTCGCTGGCTCATGGGAAGGAGGAAGGCGGCGAAGCCAGCGGATCTGGTGGCGGAAGAAACCCTAAATCGGGATCTTGAATCGAACGGTCTCCATTGAAGGTAGATACTTTGTGTCCTGTTTCCATTGCACTCGCGTCGTTTCCCTCCCTTTGATCTCCACTATATATAAGATTCACTTGTCTTTTTGGCAGATTGGTGCCGAAGGCAGACGCAGCGAGCTTTCCTCCTCGGGCAGCCGACGCCGCCGCCACCGCCGCCGCCATGTGCGGGATTTTAGCCGTGCTGGGCTGCTCCGACACCTCCCTCGCCAAGAGGTCCCGGATCATCGAGCTTTCACGCAGGTCTTTTTCCTGCTTCTCACGCAGACTCATTTTTTCTGTTTCCTTTGAACGAACGCACACACTCTTTTAAAGCATAATACTCGATTGGGATTGATGAAAACCGCAATAAAATGCTTGTAGGATGCATTAGGTTTTACTGATATTTTTTATTATTATTTTTTTTTTTTTGAGGAATGGCCTCAGAGAACAGATGTAAACAAGCAAAGTCTTTGATGATAACAGCCTTCCTTATCCTATATCAGACTAAGAAGCAGCTCAATGTCGCCCAAAATATGCGAAAGTTGAAGTAGTCTCTTAGCCAAAAAGTTAGTTACATGATTGTCTTCATGGTATATTTCAGAATAGAAATGTGATAATACGATAAACTGTTAGAAAGCCTGACAAGCAAAATAAGTATAGAAGACATACTTCCCTGAAATGCATGATGAATTCAATTAGTGACAGCAAAGGAGTCTCTCTCAATCCAAATTTCTGAGAAACTCTAGATAGTTGAGCAACAACTTGAATCCCATCCCATGCAGCATGAAACTCAACTTAGAGACTTGCGTATCAATAGTAGGAATGGTGACCATGACTCAATTGACCCCCACCATTCACACACAACAAAATCTACCCCCAAAGTACTCGATTTAGGTAAATTTGTCAAAGTCCACCTTCAACTAACTACTGGTGGGAGTTCCTAGAAAACAATAAGGGGATTAGATGCTTCTAGAGAGGAAGCACTTAGGCATATATGAATTTTATATTATATCTATACAATTTTTAATACATTATACTTAATTTTTTATTATTATTAATTTTAATAAAATGGTTGGAGGCCATTTTGGCCATGGCCTGGCCAAGATGGCCTCCAACCAAACAGGGCCTTAGAGTCCACTATGCACTGAGATTACTTAAATGTGAAATGAAGAGACTTCGATGCTATGTTGTATTGCACTCAACAAAGCAGCTAACCGAATAGGGCAAGTAAGGGGACTGTGGATGAGAGTTATGATCATTTCTATGAAGTATTAATATCTCATAAAGTTTAATATGTTTATATCAAATATCAATATTTTTTGCAATATATCTCTGACACGTATTATTTTTTTAATTTGATACTTATTTGATATTTCTTGATATTTTTAATTAAAGAAAAAATATGTTGGACCAGTCTGTTTAGCACACAATAAAAAATAAAAAATTGGCTCATGTATAAAAGATAGCCCATGCTTAGACTCGACGGTTTATGATAAGAGAGTAGCATGTCAGTTTTACATGATTGGGAGAGAGGTTCATTGATGTTAAAGTTTGACAACAAAAACGATATAGCGTTTGCATGTAGGTTGTAAATGGGTCGGATTTTAACCCGATCTAATCTGAGATTCAACATGAAAATGTGGTTAATTGAATACATTTTACTTACCATTTATCCAATCCAAAATTTGACCCATTTGTTATTTTTTGTGATCTGATTATGAATCGACTATGATCCAACTCATTTGTATTTGACCAGGCTAAGTCACTATAGATAATACATTTTTGTCGAAATTTCATCCATATTTGGGTGTGCTTCCTTAAGTATCTTGCCTAGAATAAGCGATAGGCCATATTTCTATAGTATTCAAACTATTCCTCTTTTTTGTATTCAAATCAGTAAATCAATGCAATTATTATGCTACACCACTTTTGCCAAGATATTTTATTTTCCTAGTAGATGCTAATCGTCACACTCTTCATCAATAAGAAAAAAGTTGGAATATATTTTGAAAAAGAGATCAATGAATTTTTAATTATTAAAATAATATCAATCTCATCACTAATATATCAATCATTTATTTTGAAATAAATTGAGATGTATATATGAAACTCTTTCTGTATTTGTGCAGAGTACTAATATGACGTGACTAGGGGTGTGCAAACTATGGCTTAAACTGAAAAATCAAACTGAATTGTTTAAATTTAGCGGTTTGGTTTGGTTTAGAATATAAAGTTTGGTGATGGTTTGATATTTTGAGTATTTCGGTTAATTGGTTTGGGTTCAGTTTCACATGTTTGAAAACCAAGCCGATCGAATTGACCGATTATTAAATAACCCACGTATAAATATGATTTTAGGGTTGGGTCGGTTCAGTTGTATTATAGTAGTTTTACAGTATTGACTTTAAATCTATTGAAGTGATAGTGTATATGTATATTTATGAGCTTTTATAGTATATTTTAATGCTAATTATTTAGTGTATTTTTTTAGGTGTGGTAATTAAAATGAATTCTTACAACGGAGACCATCTAAAAACTTGAAAAAATATTCATCATTTTTGATAAACAAATAAAATTTTGTTATTTAATTTTGATTATACTATGATATTGTTGTAATGATGTGTGCAATTGCTTCTGAGTTCTTTCTATTTTTTTGTTAGTTTATTTTGGTGATGCTATTGAGTTATTAAGTTAAATTATTTATTGTGCTAAATTACTCTTATATTAATATAGATATTAATATAACAATATTTAATATCATTATAAGAAGATTAAGAAATTTTTTGAGATAAAAAAATGTGGTTTTAACCGAATCAAACCA
Source organism: Apostasia shenzhenica (assembly GCA_002786265.1). Classification (NCBI taxonomy): domain Eukaryota; kingdom Viridiplantae; phylum Streptophyta; class Magnoliopsida; order Asparagales; family Orchidaceae; genus Apostasia; species Apostasia shenzhenica. The sequence goes on from KZ451896.1 coordinate 916,393, forward strand.
AATTAAAGCGATATTTATTTGGTTGGTTTGGTTTGGTTTGGTTTATAATCTAATTTGATTGGTTTGGTTCATTAAATTTAAAATCAAATTCAATCTTTTTTTTCCTGGTTTGGTCTCCAAACCAACCGATTAAATCGAATGCACAGGCCTAGACCTGATCAGGATCTAACTCGCGTCATATCCGGGTCAAGGCTCATTTGATTAGAGGTGTGATCTGATTCAAATTTAAATTGATCGAAATTTCGGTTTGATTCGAACTCGACACATTTACAGGTCTATCTGCACGTTGCTGCTTTCTTTATTTAAGTCAAACCTTTCTTGTAGTTTTGTAGACGCCAGTGGTGTCGTTACTTCTTCTAACTTAGCTGGTAAGTTTTTACAGATATATGCTCTAGCGCACTCCACCCTTTTAGCTCAAGAATCATGCTTAGATATAGAAAGGGGTCATGCTTCATAGCATTTTTAGCTTTGAGTTCCTGGCTTCACATGTCACAAAAAAGTTAATAGTAACTGCATGGATTCCTTTTCAATGAGCACTGCCCAATCAAATGAATATTTGAGATAATTTCTTAAGAGCCTCCAAGACATCCAAAATTCGAATGTGCAAAAGGAGGTAGGCTGAAAGAGCATCCAAAAAACAAGAAAGTGCAACCAAAATTTAGTCAACCAGGGATACTCGACCAACAAGTGAGAGAGAAGTTGACTCCAAAACTGGATTCTCTTCCCAACAGCCTCTACCTGTTTGCTGCAATCGCTCATATTATCCTGTCGTGAAGAGGAATACTCAAGTTAAGTACAGTTACAACTCTCAGGTGTTCCTGAAATTGTGTCCCTCTGGTGATGTGGGGCATTATGTTTTTGGACTGACACCTCAGGTTATGATTTGGATCTCACTGACTGTTCCCCTAGTTTACAGGTAAGTTGAATGTGCAATAGCTCTTTCTTGGTTGATATTATACCTGTTGTTCCTCTTCATATTTTACAGTAGTTCAAATATGATTAATAAAACAGTTTTACTTATTAAAGTTCACATCTATTTACAAATTCTTACATTGAACTCTTTGAATATGTATATTTGTCTGCCATTTTTTTGTGCGGCACGACAACCTATCTTCCCAGCCTGAAAACAGTTGTGCTTGGTCATTTCTTCAACTATAAGAGATTAAAATTGTTGTTATGGAACTACCTGTTGTTCAGGGTTAACTCTGTTTGTTACCAAGACAGGCTACGGCACAGAGGTCCAGATTGGAGTGGTATACATTGCTTCCAGGACTGCTATCTTGCTCATCAAAGGTTGGCTATTGTAGATCCTACTTCTGGCGATCAGCCTCTTTACAATGAGGAAAAGTCGGTCGTTGTCACGGTTGGTGATTTAACATTTACAAGTAAATTTTGTATATATAAATGTATAATCAATTAAAGTAAGGAGGACAAGGTCAGTTTTCAGTCTGAGTAATTTTTCATTGTCCGGCAATCTTACAGCTTCCAATGTATTTTTTAAAGTTTCAGCTTTTTATACAATTTTCAAAATTATAAAATGCTCATAAATTCAGTGCATGTATTCCTTTGAAGTTATTTTTGTCTTTTATTTTATCCTCACTTGAAGCTATGACCACTACCAATTCGCAATTTTGATGTTCTATTTAGCACACTTTTTCTTTTTCCAATCCTATCTCTTGTTTCCATGGTAGTCAGTAGAGTATCTTGGTGTGCTGGTTTGGCTTGAAATACCTGGTTTTCATGATCCTGTTAAGAAAGCATTGGCACTCCTTTGTTAATAAATACAGATACATTAATCATTCATTTCAGGTTAATGGTGAGATATATAACCATGAGGAGCTGCGAACAAAACTTACATCTCATGAATTTCGGACTGGAAGTGATTGTGAAGTGATTGCTCATCTTGTGAGTACTAGCAATAGTTTTAAGTACCCAGGTGTAACTTGCATACCATCACAATGGTATTTTAAAGATTGACTTTTCTTACTACCATTAAGTTAGTAAATTTTGTGAAAAGTACTTTAATCTTGGTTTATCTATTCAGTTGAACTTTTTTGACTGGCAGTATGAAGATTATGGGGAGAATTTTGTTGACATGCTTGATGGCATGTTTTCATTCGTGCTTCTTGATACTCGTGATAAAAGTTTCATTGTTGCACGAGATGCCATTGGCATCACTCCTCTGTATATGGGCTGGGGTCTTGACGGTATGTAAATCACATGTCCTCTTATGTATTTTTCATCTTTGGCTTTGGACTTGGTTATTTCAATATCTAATTATTAGATAGCATGTATTGCATACTAGGATGATGATGCTTATCATGTATTATTCTCGACATTTGCATTGTGGAACTGGATGTTTGTGTGGGACTTACTTTTTTGAGCAAGCAATTCTATTAATCATATATGCCAATTGATTGAAAATATCTGCATTAAGTGAGGCTTGTATTATTGGTCATGAGGTAAAAACTATCGAAGATTTTTGGAGGAGTTGGATTGTTGTTGTTGTCATTTTTTATGGAAACAAGAAAGTTATACAAATTTATAGGAACTTAGGGTCACAATTTGAGTTACTATACTTGCTCTGGTAGAGTATGCGAATGGTAACATTTGATGTTTCTCCTCATAAAAAGCAAGAGATACTAAATGATAATCTTGTCTTTAAAATGTTATGAACAAGTATCCCTTAAAAAAAAAATCTTTCTTTCTAACTTAGTAACTTTGATTGTAGGAAAAATGTTATTACCCTTTTTAGCCCGTTTTGGTTTGTACTTTCAATTCAGTTTGAAATTTTGAGGTGAACACCTAAACAGCTTACAATTTACAATGGGAGTAAATGCGGTTTTTAATATGTGAAACATTTTAATAGAGAGCAAGCTGTTAGTTTTAGCGTATAGGGTATTTTGCTATCCTATTTAGAGATCTCTAATGGGTGTGATATTTATTTGATGTTGCATAACTAATGGTGAAATGAGTTCAGGTTTGAAAAGCCAAAAGTGATTGTGTATGATGGCTCATGTTAGATATAAAAAATATGGAAGTCTACGATTTAGGGGATTGATTTTATATTTCAATTGCTTAACTGAGTACATTGTGTACGATTTAGGGGTCGTCAACTCATACATATTGGTTACTTATCATCCGTTTTTAACTTATTGGTCCACAGAAAGACATTGGAAAAATTGGAAGTATGTGCGGATTTGGGATTGTTTTGTATAAATACAAGGTTGATTACATTTTTTATTCTCCCGACTATTGCTTTTTTTCTTTAGGACTTTCAACCATAGTCATCATGTGAAGGGGCTAACAATTTGTGTATATTTTGAATTATGTTTGTCATTTGAGTTGATATAAAGAGCAACCATTTAAGTAGGCAAAGGAAATATGGATGATTTTGTGGGGTATCTATGTATGCCTTCCTAAATTAATGGTTTTGGAGTTTTTTGTTGCTCATAATGATTGCATGTTTTTAATTCATGGTTTGTGTTAAACAACCCAGGTTCGGTTTGGTTTGCTTCAGAAATGAAAGCCTTAAGTGATGATTGTGAACGATTTGTTTCATTTCCTCCTGGTCATTTATATTCAAGCAAGCAAGGTATTGTATACGAGCTGGGGATGTGACTAGTGTGTATATTTTATACTTTTGCTTTTTATGGATGGCTTAGGCCACAAGTTTAAAAAAAAAAAAACAAGGTATTGTATACAAGCTGAGCAATCTAGCCATCTGCTGATTTTTTTTTCATTGTTTAGTGGGAATGCTCACTGATAAAACAATGTAAATTATGCAAGTGTCTATGGTGTTCAATTCAAAATTTACCTGTTTCCCTTTATTGTTTTTTCTGTACTGTATAGGAGGTCTACGGAGATGGTATAATCCTCCATGGTTTTCAGAGCGCATACCAACAACTTCATATGATCCAATAGTTTTAAGGAATGCATTTGAGAAGGTACAAGCATATGCTAATACTATCTTCTGTTACATCTGCAGGCCAGTACTATTTTCTGTTACATCTGCTGGCCAGCATAAATTATTTTCTATTTTTTTCCTTAATTTAACAAAAGTATGATTACTTTGTTGTTTAGATGCAGAAACTTGATTAGAATTCTGCTCGACTCTGTTCCTGTTTTTACTTGGCGTAGCTTCAATCAAAACTTTGACAATAGTTGTTGATTTTTCCGATGTTGAAACCTCCTTTTGGTATCAATGCCGTCAGAGCTACAGATTTATTTAATGATGCGAATGTTTGCATCTTGAAACATATCTATGGCATCAAGTATTTTGGCATGCTAATTATACGAATATTTTGAGTGGGATGCAATGGAATGAATGAGTAGGGTATTTCTCTATCCTTTTCTTGTAGAGTTAAACAACAATGATTTAAAATACAATACAAACCGGAGATTCATTTGCCTCATCAATACACCATAAGCAGCAATTTATTCAAATAAAGAAATTCTTAATCAAACTGAAATAGATTTCGTAAAAGAATAGGGTATAAAGTATGTGATAGATCCATGCTAAAGAACCCAACACAGATAATGTCAGTTGTCCATGACATGAACTTTTAGGCAAAAGAAAACACTCAGGTGTTTATTTTTAGTTGAAAATTTAGATAAACTTATTCACTTGCAAAGATATAATAATTGCAACAATAACAACAACTGAGCTGTTATCCCATTAGGTGGGGTTGGCTACATGAATCTTTTGATTCCATTGCTCTCTATCAAATAACAAATCCGCATTTATCTCTAAATATGTGAGATTTTTTCTGATAGTTTATTGCTATGTTTTATTTGATCTTCTTCTTCCTCTTTTAACACAGACAAAATTCAATAATTCAATTCTTTTTATTGGCGCTTCTATTGGCCTACAATTTATATGTTCAAACCATCTTAGCCGTAATATCTACTCAATTACTTTTTCTCAAAATTTTAAAATATGACTCATTAATTTAATACTTTTATAATTAGCGTAATCTTGTACATCGCTTTTATTCTTGTCAATGGATACTAATATATTATTTTTTCACTCATTTGGCATTTGTTTAGTTTTCAAAATCATATTAAATAATCTAGTGAGCCAAGACACTCTTTTATTTCTCATATATTTTCAAATATTTATTGGGATATCATCCTGTCTAACTGTTTTTTTACACTTTATTTTCTTTAAAGCCTCTAAAACTTTGATTTTATTAATACATCAAATGTAATAGCAACATCAAAATAATATAGTATCGCCGTAAGAAAATGTTAAAAAGATCATGAAGAATTAGAATCATCTTACTTATGATTACAATTGATCTTACTGAACTCAGCGCCTCAAAAGAAAATAAAAATTACTCTTATATTTGATGTTTCAGTAAAGTTGAAATTTGAAAAGTTTTAAAGAATATGAAGTATAAAAAAAATTGTAGGACCGGATGATATCCCAATAGAGGTTTGAAAGTGCTTGGGAAATGGAGTTTTTTGGCTCACTAAATTATTTAATATGATTTTGAAGATTAAAAGTATGTCAAATGAATGGAGAAAGAGTATATTGGTACTTATTTACAGAAATAAAAAGTGATGTATAGAATTATGCCAATCATAGAGAAATTTAATTATTAAGTTATAGTTTAAAACTCTAGGAGAGGGTGATCGAATATAGGTTACACCATAGTACTAAGGTATTAGATAATCAGTTTGGTTTTATGCCAAGTAGATGTACTGTGAAAATTATTTATTAATTGAGAAATTTAATGGAGAAGTTTAAGGGAAAAAAGGAAAACTTACATTTGGTTTTTATTGATTTGGCAAAAATTTATAATAAAATTTCAAGTGAAGTACTTTGGAGAGTTTTAGAAAAGAAAGAAATTTGCACTGCTTATATTTAAGTTATTAAAGGCATGTATAAAGGAGCATTGAAAAATTCAAAGAAACTTCTACTTTTTAAGCAATTTACAGTATGCATCTTAACAAATACCCATCTATTAAAACTATCAATGATTCATCCTCAAACTTCTTGTTGTAGGAGGATATGTTAATACCAAATTGTGGCTTAACAATTAATTAATAGATGGGCATTTGTTAAGATGCATACTGTAAATTGAGGCTGTTGCATTTACAATTTACAACAACAAGGGTCTTAATGCCAAATTGTGGCTTACTTATTAATTAAAAATTCCTTTGACTGCCAATTAGTACTTTTTAATATTGTTAAATCATGCAACTAGTAACTAATTATATGTACATAAATTATAATTTAAATTGTGTTACACGAAGACAATTAAAGAAATTGGTTGGTTAGTGATTCTTTTGTTTTTATTGATTTTAGGGGTGGGGGTGTAAAAGTTTGATGTTTTGACGGCCAGAGTGTGGGAGCATTTTAATTTCTCTTGTTTATGCTCTGCTTAGATGCAGTTATAGAAGCGTTTGAAGCGCACATTTGCCCCTAAAAATTCAAGGTGCAAGCATGCAGCTTAAACTTGTAGTGTTGGATAAAATATACAGATTTGTCAACGGTTTCATATATTGATTGGCCTGTTGGAATAGTACACCTTTTGTAATGGGCACAAGGACCCTGCGTTCTGTTGCTTGGTACTCACAATGGTATTCAATTCATTTACTGCAACAGTTACATGAATTTAAAGGTTAATTGTCGTTTGAATGTAGTATAATGCAGGTTATTAAGCTTTCCTATTGTTATACTTGTGTATGAGTTATTATTTTTCAATATTATCTAAACATTTTTAAGTTGAAATTTGTTCTTTGCTGAAGATCATTAAACCTAGGAACCAACAAAGGAAGAGAATGTTCATTCTGGAGAACATTTTCACCATTTTCTTATTGAGCTTAGTTCCTTAGATGAAATTGAGAATCAACAGTCTTTAAAGATTAACGGACTGCATTTTTATGCATTTAATTGTTTGTTTATTCATTATATCTTTTCAACTTCAAACTAACCCAGTTAGGAACAGAGTTGTTTCACTATATTTGAATCAGTGAAGGAGAAAAATGTCCCAAATATTTAGAGGAGCTGCTTAATGTTCTTGCTCTTTCTTTATTTCATCTCCATTGTACAGGCTGTTGTGAAGAGGCTCATGGCTGATGTACCATTCGGTGTTTTGCTGTCTGGTGGACTTGATTCTTCTCTTGTTGCAGCTGTTGCTTGTCGCTATCTGAGTGAGACAAAAGTTGTTAGACAGTGGGGATCTCAGTTGCATACATTCTGCATTGGGCTAAAGGTCTGTCTTAGAAGCTACATCTTAGTGCATGCATTTACACAGATGTATAGTGTTCATAATTTTGAAAGGACTACATGAAAATGTTAGCAAGATAATTGCATTATTTGTGAAAATAGACAAAATGTTAGCAATATAATTGCATTATTTGTGAAAATTGACCCTTGAATTCATTAAGCAATGTGTTATAATTGGTTGAGGTCAGATCTTTTTTTGATGGCATTAAAATGGTTGTGGCAATACTAATTTGAAAGTGGACATGTATGTACATATATGTTACGTGTCAAGAAATTACAGATGTTTTCTCAGTTCTTATAGCTTGTAAATGATGTAAGATTAGCAACTTGCAATGACGTGACAACAGTCATTTCTGTTCAATTGGAAATAGTGTTTACAAGTTTTAGGCTGAAATGCTGAATGTGCATTATTATCAACTTTTGAATTTAAATTCTTTCATCGCCATCTCTGGTGTTTGCTGTATAAGATTTGTCCAAAAATGTCATCATTAAGCCAGCCAAGAGTAAATCAACGAAGTATTCCCTCACGTTGGTCTTGTGCTTATTTGATGGTTCATGAATTTAACTTGTAATTTTGACTCTCTTCTCAAATTCTGGGACACCTTCATCCATTGCTTTTCCTAAAACTCTATGCTGCTTGCATGCTTCTCTATTACTTGGTGAATTTGAAGAATATCAACTAGCGGAGAACTATAAATTTAATTAAAGCAACTTGTCTGATTGAAAATTATTTCTTTCATTTTCCAAGTTTTGTCTGGATGCTGGGTCTCATACGGTGCAGTATCTGACTTTTAACTTTGCCTTTCTAGTTTTCATGTAGCTTTCTCTATCCTCTTCTTGATCTTACTGGTCTTTTTTGATCTTTACACTGCTTGCATGATCTCTTTCTCTTTTTTTTATGTGGTGAATGTAAGAGTCCTCAACTTATTGACAACTACTCCTTTCTTGATGGTTCCATCCAAGTACCTGTGGGGAAATTGACATCATATAACGCTATCTTTGCCATATTGATCTTTTGTAGCCATTGCAGATCTGTCTTATGTTTCCTTTGTTTGTCTGTTTGCATAAAAATCTGAAAAACCTTTTATAGTTGAGAACTTATCAAGGAGTGCTTTTGCGTAAGAGGTTTCTTTTTTTTTTCTCTCTCCGCATAAGATGAAAACTTATGTTGAAGCAGAGTAAACAAAAAATTCAAAAAGATTCTATATTCATGGAGTGTAATCAAGAATGTAAACATATTCTACTAATTAAGGAGGTAATTGAATGTTCTTTTCTCTATACTTTTGTAACTAACCAGTTTTGTTCATACCATTTCTGTTTTTCACAGGGTTCCCCTGATCTGAAAGCTGCTAGAGAAGTTGCTGACTATCTTGGAACATTTCATCATGAGTTTCATTTCACTGTGCAGGTAAGCACTCTTATTTCTTTACTATGATGCTATAAGTAATATAAGTTGACCTCTATCTGATGCTCTTTACGTTTCCTATCTTTATGCCAGGAGGGTATTGATGCTCTTGAGGAAGTCATTTATCACATAGAGACATATGATGTGACTACTATTAGAGCAAGCACCCCTATGTTTCTGATGTCTAGGAAAATAAAATCTTTGGGTGTGAAGATGGTTCTTTCAGGTGAAGGTTCAGATGAAATATTTGGGGGCTATCTATATTTTCATAAAGCACCGAACAAGGAGGAATTCCACCTTGAAACATGCCGCAAGGTATTAATTGTTTCGTCTTGAATATCTTTCATTCGTACAGACTAATCTATTTTCTGTCATTCATTATATCATTTAATTTATTTCCTTTTCTTTGGATGAGCTAGATGCTCGCCTTTTACTATATTGACATCTTTGAACATTGTATGCAGGATTGAAATAGGCCTGATCTTGACCTTAGTTTTTCCTTAGATGAGATTTATGATATAGAGCTTATACGAATGGTCTTTGATCAACTTAGTACAATGCATATACCTCAAGCCTCACACTAAAAGCTTAGAGATATTACACCAAAGAGCTTAAATTAACTACTTCACCTTTTCCTTTATGCCAAGACTCTCATATTATATTCGTATCATCTGTAAATAACGTATTCAATGTACTTATTTTCAGTCATTGCTTTAACTACATGTAAATGTCATGCTGCTTCTTGATTTAGCCTTATTGTTGTCAAGGAAGAATCTTTTGCTTACTTGTTCCTACTTTTTGTTCTAGCAGCTTCTCCAATAATCACATCTTTAATTAAGTACGACATACCTTTGGTGTTCACCTTTCTTTTCTTTACAAAACCAATTCAATTTTTTGTTGCCCCACTTTTTTCCTCGCAATGAAAATGGTACCTCCATTGATCTTATAAAGGTCAAAGAAAATTTACTTTCGGAGATTTGTGAGATGTTGTAAACTTGTATGTTGGCATGGTACACCATATTTAACTACTGACTATTGTAAATGAATAGGCTTTTCAGCTGAATTTATATGTTTTTGCCTTTGAAATAATTCAACTATTTTAAGCTTTAGTCATTAATTTTTCATCTTTTAATTTAGATCTTGTGTTGGTAGTGCACCTTTCTGCACCTAACTTTGAAAAAGCTCATTTTTTTCTTTTCTAAAGTACTTGGGACTTGACAACGCCTAACAGTTGTTGCTAGGTCCCTAGTCTCAGATGATAAATGCGGAGGTTTGTGTTAGACAATCAATCATCAACTTAAAATTTGTCAAACATAATATGAATTCTTTAAGAAATTGCGCTAAGGCTAAGGCATTTCTTAGAAGCGGCGAGCTATTTCCTGAATATAGTAAAAGTGTGCAAAAGATGCTGCATCGGCCTCTACGTGTAGTGCTAAGTGAGCAAGGGTCCTTAAATTATGGACGGGTGTGGATAAAGAAGCTAGTTCAAGACACTAGAATAAGATAAGGTATTTGGAGTATAGGCACGTTGACGGGCAAACTAATGGAGTTAATGGATATTATGGTGCATAGGAGGATTAATATTTTGTGCCTTTAGGAAGCGAAATGGGTATGAGAGAAAACTAAAGAAATTGATAGTTTAACCTTCAAATTTTGGTGCTCTAGTAAAAATAAAATTAGAAATAAAGTGAGTATAATTCTCAACAAGAGCTTAAAAGATTATGTAATAGAAGTGGTATAAGAGGGTTTTTACTAATAGTTTTTCTATTTCATTTGAGTTTACATTAAAATTCAGCTTTAAGTTCTTTTTTTTGCATTAGTTATGAAGATTTTGACTAGACAAATTCAAGAAAAGGTATCTTGGTACATGCTTTTTGCAGATGATATTCTCCTCATTGATAAGACTAAGGAAGGAGTTAAAGCAAAATTCGAGTTATGAAAAAAAACATTAGAGTTTAAGGGTTTTTGTCTTAGTAGATCAAAAACTAAATACATAGGCTCCGTTTGTCCAGGAGTTTAAAATTAACCTGATTTAATTTTAACCAGGCATATCACATCACACATAAAATTTAATATTAAAAATTAAATTTATTTCACATCCTACACATATTACTAAAATAATAACTAACTTATATCACATCTCTCACATATTCCAATATAATAACTAACTTTATATCACATCCCTCACATATCCCAATATAATAACTAACTTTATTTCACATCATTCATAATTTTTAATAAAAAAAATATCTCTATCCAAATTTAATATTAACCTTCTTAAATTTAACCTTACAAACAAACACACCCATAGAGTGTTAGTTTAGTCAAAATAGAAGCATTTGTATTGAGGTAATGACAATTGATGATCAAGTTATGAAAAAGAGCGAGTGATTTAAATATCTTAGATCAATCATACAACCCACTCAGTGTGATAAAGACTTGATTTGTTGTTGTTGTTGTAAGTACTTGAAAGATGTAAAATTCTTAGGCTTAAAACAAAATCACAATTGTGTTTGTATTTCAACAACTTTTGCACATATACCTTTTTAAATGGCCTGCTGCTACTTCTACTTGTTTTTGGCACTTCACTTTTCAGTTTGTACTATGTAATTGTAGCTGCTGCTAGCACATTTGTTTGGCTCTTCACTTTGTTTGCAAAAGTTAACTTTAACAAGAATAAAAAGTTTTTTTTACTGAAAGTTATATATAATGTGAAATAAAATTAATTATTATGTCAGGATGTGTGAGAGATGTAAAATTTGTTTGTTATTATTTTAGTATGTTTGTAGAATGTGAAATAAATTTGAAGTATGTGTATAATGTGAAATGTAAATTTTAATATTGAAATTTGTGTATGATGTGGTATATTAGGTTAAAGCTAACCTTGTTATCTTTAATCTGGCAAACAAATGCACTGTCTTGCTTTGTTTTACAAAATTATGGTGTGTGGAAGTAGTTGGTTTTGCTATTATTTCACAAAATTATCCACTTCTAAAAGCATTCATCAATGTTATTTTATGCTTAAAAATCACTACCTCTCAGCATTTTCTTAGTTGCCTTGTCATTGTGCCTCTTTTTTATGACAAGTTTGAGATCATGAATCTATCAGTCTTTGCAAATCATCTTCGAGCATTCTTGATTTGTTTAATAACACACTGCAATTACATGATATCACTATAATTATTGATTTTTGGGTAGGCACTTTTGATTCTATTAGAACTTTAATGCAACTACCATTAGTTTTTATATATTTTCTTAGGCCTCATTTGGTTGGAGTCTAAAAAACACCCAAGTTCTTTAAAAATACTTTCATTAATATTTATATTTATTTCACATTATAAACAAGTTCAAATATTAAAGATCAATTTTATGTCACATCCTACATAAATTTCAATCTTAAAAATTAACTTTATTTCATATCTTACATATGTTTCAATTAAAAATTCAAATTTATTTGACATCCAACACAATTTTTAATAATAAAATAACTTTATTTAACATCGTAATATTAAAATAATTTTTTTTCTCTACCTCAAAAAACTTTAAACATTCCCAAAATATATTCCAATCAAATGAGGCCTTAGTGGAATTTAGTTATACAGGTGTATGTTTACTCATGGTTCTCATTACATTGAAGTAATTGCCTCAAGATTGTTGTTGCATTTAGGCTATTGTTGAATGCATCAGGTGACGATTTACTGCTTTAAGCAGAAAAGAATTAATAAGCTCCTAATTAAATGGAAGAAACGTGGAAAGTGGGCAATCTAAAGAAAAATAAGTTGAGAGTTGGGGAGATTTGACTTGTATGATTGAGCTTATCAATAATGAGTGGTAATGCCTTATTTTTTCATTTTCTTTTTTTTTTTTCATTCTAGAATTTACAATATATTAAAATTCAATGAGCTTGCAAAGGATTAATTTGTTATGATTGTTATGTTACTTCCAAGAATTTTGTACTGTCTTAATCTTTATCATTAAACTGTAGATTAAGGCACTTCATCTGTATGATTGCTTGAGGGCCAACAAAGCTACGTCTGCATGGGGTGTAGAGGCTCGTGTTCCATTCCTTGACAAAACTTTTGTCAACATAGCAATGGAAATTGATCCGTCATGGAAAATGGTACTCTCTGGCTCTCCAGTTACTCGAAGTCAAAGTTTTCTGGTTCTTTTATTTTCCTTGTGCTAAAAATTATAAGTACATAACTGGAGGTAAATAGAATATTTTCTGAAAGTTTTATGCTTAAAATACTTGTGGCTCGTGATATTGGAAGGTGTGTACATGGTTGAGTATAATTAGGATTGTTTTATCTGTCATTACTTAAAGTGTACCAAGTTTTGAGGTTATGCTGGATATGTTGAGGATGTATATCCTAGAACAGGGACCAGGATAATTTACAATTACAGAAGGATTTCATTTTGGAGAAGCAATGAGTAGTTCTCTTCAACATAGGTCATCAAATGTTTTCTTATTAGATATTCTAGGTATCTATGTTAATCATAGGTGATGTAGCCCTAAGTATGGATAATACCTTGATAAGAATTATGAGAAAAATAATAAAGATATCTAGATGTTATGATGCAGAATAATATGCAAAATGTAATCTTAATTAAGGATCAGTAAATAAAATTAACAGATGGTCATAAAATTATTTAGGAATATCTGTTGATAATTATGTAATGATCAAGAACTTCAATTTCGTGAAAAGATCTTTCAAAAACAAGTTTAATTACTATATGGATAGTTCACTACAAATCTAAGGCAACCTTAATTTAACAAGTTAAAACTAGGATACACAGTAATATAAGTGTACTCACAATAATTATAACCCAATTGCAAATTTATTCACACAATAATATTATGGTTGCACAGATGAGCAGCTCGAATAATCCCAACAACAGAAATCACATAAGATTTCACAAAATACTCAAATATTTATTAGGTTTCAGGAATACCCGGAGTAGAGAATCTGGGGCTACAGTGATGAGTTTAGCAACCGAGCCAGTGCGGGAGGGCCGAATGATAGAATAGTAAATTAGCGTTAGCGAACTAGATGGGCATCAGTAGTCGGGATAGAGAAGGCGGATGATGCTACGTGAATATTGAAATTGAACAACCGGCGGCAACTGGTGACAGCCGGTGACCTAACCCTAAATAGAGGTGACAGCAGACGTAGACAGCACGAATTGAATAAGTGCAAACTTCAATGGCGTATGAGGGAGTTGTGCAAAGCCAAGCCCGTGCTCACAAGTTGAGTCGTCGGCCCACGCAATCGTAGAGAAGGCAAGAGTAGGCGAAACAAACAGAGTCGCCGATCAGGTGCTGGCAAGAGGCAAGACTTTCGTCAAACGGTGGAGTCGCCACAGTCGCTTCAAGTGGTGGAGGGCGCGACACGGCTTGCGCCCAATTATGGAATGGAATAGGCGCGGAGTGTACAAAGGCTCCAATCCGGCGTTAATACTAGGAGGAATCGTGTGGCGGCACTGGAAGACCAGTGGGATGAGTCGCTGGCGGGCAGTGCCTTTGCTGGTGGAAGTAGCGCGTTGACCACTCAGGCGGAAGCAACGCGTCGACCTCTCGGGCGGAAGCAGCGATAGGTGAAGGCTGGATGGCGCAGTGAACGATTCGAGCTGTATGAGATAATATTTAGGGTTGGAATTTAATAATAGCTAAAAAAGCTTGAAATAGGATACGCGATTGAGAAGAATTGGGGAATACCTTAAGTCTTTTTAAGGTATTTATAGATTTTCACTCAAGGCCCTATTCATTCCTTTCGCCGGAATATAATACTTAATATTTCAAACTCAAAGTGATTTTATTTCTAAATTAAGGATAAACAATACTTGTCTATGCCTTTATATAGGCCTATTATAATCAAAATTCAAATTGCAGAAATAAATGCGAAGATAAAAGGGAATCACAACATTCCAAATGTGAGCATGTGAAAAGAAAAGAAAACAAATGAAATCAGCCCGAAATTTGAAATATTTCTATTCAAATCAATAAATTGATTTAAATGAAGATTTTCAATCTAACGGATCGGCCACTAATCACGCTTGTTGCTAAATCTGCTGATGTCAATTCTCCATTTAGATTGATGTCATGTGGTGAGATCTCAAGCATCAAGTATAGACCCTGCTTAAAATAAATCGACGGTCCGAGGGCGTCGTGTCCCCACCATGTTATAAGTGGAAAGTTTGTGTAAATGATATGCAGCTTATTGTAACTTATATTGATCAGCTAATTATGGTTGAGGATTCAATGGTATCTAGATGTTATTAGTTAGTTTGTCTTTATCTATTATACCCCATGGAAGTGCCTTTGGAGGTACAATAATAGAACAGCTATGCGAGATTATTCTATTTATCGGGAAATAAAAAGTGCTGCTAACCATGAATTTGGAGTAGCAGAGTTTGGCACACAGCTGCAATTTTAGATTGTTGAAGTACCAACTAAGGATGATCTTGTGAAAACCTGATATTGGTGGTTTCAGCTTTTACAAGAGATCAAGATGCATTGAAGTATGGAAATTGTAATTAATGTGAAAGAATTGGAACAGAAGTATGGACCAAAAACTGCTTAGCTTGACTTTGTTACAGGATCCATATCAGCTATAATTAACGTGGCATTCGTTACTAGTCAGCAAAATGAATGTCACCATGTCAGCTATAATTAACATGGCTTTCGTTACTAGTCAGCAAAATGAATGTCAAAATAGAATTTCTAAGCTCGTAGGGAATAGCTGGATATGATTAATGATGATCACAACTAACGCTGGATACCCTTTTCTGTCATGTTCCTTTAGTATGGTCAATTAACATTGGAAGGTCTGTCTTGCTTTTGTCTTCTGTTGTATGAACTCTGTTTGTATTTTATCCAGATTAGACCTGATCTTGGGCGGATTGAGAAATGGATCTTGCGCAATGCATTTGATGATAATGAGAAGCCATACTTGCCAAAGGTTGGACAGATTTTCCCAATTAAATCAACCATGTTAAGACGTACCTGACAGTGCTATCTTCTTATTGTTGTTGCAGCACATTCTTTACAGACAAAAGGAACAGTTCAGTGATGGAGTTGGTTACAGCTGGATTGATGGTTTGAAGGACCATGCAAACGAGCATGTAATTGCCTTAGCTAGATTTGACTTTTTTTTTTGGTCATTTTATGTGTAGAATTTGAGTTTTTGATTTTGAAGGTTCAGTTATAAACAAGGGCATCATAAATTTAGTTTTGAGAATGTAGCTCTAATGGAGAAGGACCTCAAGGTCTATGTTATGAATGGATATGATGGAGACTCAAAGAAAAAGTTTCATAAAAGGGCAGATAGCCATGATTTGTTATATGGATAACAATGTTGTCAATAAAAAAATCACAAGATACAAAGCTTAATGTTATTGAATGAGAATACTGAACCTTATTTGTTGAGGTAAAAGTAAATATACTAGTGAGAATATCTGAGTAACGTTAATTGAAGTTAAAATTGTAAAATGTAGTTTTAGGTTATATGGGAATGAACTTTGTAGAGTAAAAGTAGCACTATCAAAGGTTTAAAGCAAGTAGATAACATTTATGATATAGGAATATGAACAAAAAGAGTGCTAGAAACTTGTTGGCTAAGATGTTATTATGCCAAATTGATAGGGTCAGCTACATGAATTTGTTTTCTCTGAATTCTAATAAAAAATTTTCTTTTTTTGATTCAACTTAAAACAGCGTTGCTCGTCGTGAGCGTAACTGATAGATTGACGATCATATATAATGATTATATTCCAAGTCATGTTTGATCTTCAATTTCCTCTCTTTAATGTCATGACTTGGTTTGCAATCTGTAGGATATATTGGCCAAAAGGTAGTCATACAACCAAATGCCAAATTGTAGTGAGAAGATTGATGATGGAAACATAGTTGTATTCTAGTGCCATTTTTTATTATGCTTGTGCTTTAAATTTGGTTATGATGATATTTAAAAACACTCTGATAAGCAGTTGGAGCTACTGCTCCAGGTTTCAGATGCTATGTTGAGTAATGCTAGTTTCATCTACCCTGAGAATACCCCCTTGACAAAGGAAGCGTACTACTATCGTAGCATATTTGAAAGGTTCTTCCCAAAGGTTAGTAACCATTTTGCTTCTTATTTTCATTGACTTTACTACGTGCCATGATTTAACTCTGATTGCGTTGTGCAACATCTATACTTCTCTTCGGAATTGCATTAGCAGCTATATTCTCTTAAAAACACACATACATACACACATATATATATATTTATATGTGTGTGTGTTTATAGATATATAGAGTAAGAAATGGATATGAGGTAAGGTTAGGAATGCTACATAGAATCAGTTTACATAAAACTGATTTCCTCGAGGGGAATTTTGAGAACATGTACCGTACTTACGGCCATGGAAAGTGGTTTAGGAAAATAGAAAGGTGAGTGACAACATATTTATTAAGACAGAGAAATTGAACTGTTATGAAAGAAATGAAAAAAGAACAAAGTAGCATTTTTCTCAAACTAGTTGGAGTTGGCTACTTGGATTTCTCTTATCCATTTAACTCTATGTAAAAAGATGCGTCTCATGACAACAACTAATTGCTATGTGTGAAATGACTATATTTTAATCATTTTTACTCTTGTAGAATCGCATTATTCTCACTATTAAGCTTTCAATCACTGGAAGCACTCTCGAAGAGTAACTTCTCTTTCTTAGCCAAATACTTCTGAGTTGATTCTAACTTGGCTTCAATTTCAGCAAGGTCCCGCCTTTTTTGTTCCTATGTGCCACAGCTTTCTTCAACATAGTTTTTTCGACTAATCTCATCTCCTGGTTAGCTCAGCATTTTAGGGTGATTGCTTTGGAAGACGGTTCCTAGATAGCCGTTAAACTATGGATGACCATCACATGTGATGCTGATAAAATTTCATTAATATACTTTTGTCCTACCAATAATGCTGGTACTGTCAGACTGCTTTTGTCAGCATCATTCTGCCCTGAGCAGCAAACTAAAGTCAGGAATGGTAAGATGTAAAATAGCGCACACCATAGGCCATCATGTCATCCTCTTTTCTAGTATGGAAAGGGAGACAAATGGAGTAAGAAGGACTTTTTACCTTCTTTTTGAAAAAGACTCATCGCTTGGGGTAGAGTTTTCCCTCATTTCTTGTTTCTATCCTCTTGTTTTACTTTAATGTAATATTTACCAGTGCAATCACACTCTGTTTCTAGTTATCTGCTTATAGTGAATCTTCAAATCGCTAAGACAATATCATGGTTTTGCTCTCTACTATTTGGATTTCCGCACTAAAATACTCCCCCCTTCCCAATTGAAACTCTTCTTTTTGGAAGCTCATCCATCCGATCATGACTGTCATTTTCCGCTCTAATAGCACTGCTCTGCTATTTTTTCCTCAATCTAATTTCTCAAGTCCCAACATGAAAACACTGCTCCTTGTTCACTCTCAAGTCTCAGCTAACGTTTCTAGTATTTAGTCATCCTCTGCTATACTTTCTTGGCTTGATAATGTGTTCTACGATTTCGGAGCATATGATTACTAATTTTTTTAACAGAATGCTGCAAGATCAACTGTTCCTGGTGGCCCGAGTGTGGCATGCAGTTCAGCAAAAGCAGTAGAATGGGATGCTGCCTGGTCGAAGTGTCCCGATCCTTCTGGCCGAGCGGCACTCGGCGTCCATTCTGCTGCTTATCAGCCAACTGTCTCACAAGTTTCAGTCAATGGTTTCCCTGAGAAGAATCAGGGATTACAGGAGGCTGCTCCTGCTGCAGTTTGAGTTCTCTCTCCCCCCCTCTCTCGCCCTTTCTCTTGTTAATTTAGTGTTAGATTGTTTTCATATGTAAATCTTTGCTTCTTGCAAACATTTGGAAGCCAAGTTTAGTCTCCAGGTAGTTTTTGTTCCTTGTTTGCTGCCTTCATGTAACTGGTAATTGATCAATGTTTATGGATTGATAACACTGAACTAGGTAGAATTGTCATTCAGCCACATTCTTGCCCAGAATTAAGAATAATAGGCTGAGATTGTATTGATGTTGAGAGTTTTGGTTATGTTAATAAAATAATTGTTATTGTCTCTGTAAATTATTCTAGGATTAATTATCCAAGGATTTCTATAATTAACTCATCATTATAAGCATATATATATATATATAAATGTGTTTTTTATTCTTGTTACAAGCACATTTATGCCTATTGCCTAATTGCAGTGGGCCTGCCCTTTGTCAGTTGTTGCTATTTAATTGGTGTACGAAAAATTGACATGACGAGCTCTCCGAACACTAATATTTTCTCCAACTATAGGGTCTTTCAAAATAGCTAATTACATAAAATGTTTTTTGGATAGTGTTGCTAGAAAGGTATTGGTACAAATCAATATTTCACTCAAATAAATGGCATTGGTAAGGACTTCAAATACACTCCAATAATCGAATCGCATAGCTGTCCAAAACTTAATAGGGTTGGTTTCATACTACTATCATATGTTTTTACGACAAAAATTAACAAAGATAGTTTCTTATCTCTGCTAGTAAATGGCACGTGCGCTGCACGAATTGTATTTTAATCTTTTTTTTTTATTGTCAAATACAATTTATTATTCTAGTCGGTTACAACTTCGAACTAAACTTGGCGACGCGCTTGTTCATCAATTGGATTGAACGTGTTCATCGATCGGACGAACATATTTGATCTGTGATTGTCCTCAAAACTATAATCCGAAAATTCAGACATATATTTTGAGCAATATTATCAAGTGAATTTTAAAGAAATTTTGGCATGAGAAATATATTAAAAATTATTTATTATAAACAAGTGAATTATGTGACTAGTCAGGTAATGAAGCCATTCATCGAAAAACTCAAGATATGTTTCATATAAAAAATATCATAAATTGGCATAAAAATATACTAAATTTATTTATTTAAAAACACATGAATTTGTACATTCAATATATTATTTTATTATTTACAATTTCAAAATGCATAAATATTATATTATATGTAACAATACAATGAACGAAATATTACAATATATAGTCAAATTGTGGTATATAAGTGATCCACATATTTAATTCTTCATTTTTTTATGTTCCCATTAACCCGCATTTTAACAAATAGATTTGTATTTAATTTATATTTAATCTCAATTGCACTTAATTTATATTTATATTAATTTTTCAGCATAAAAATCAACTAAAACAATTAAATTCATTTAGTATTAAATATTATTAAATTTACATTAATTAAAGTTATAGTCGTAAATAAATTTTAAGGTAAATTTATTTTGAATATTTAAAGGCACACATTTAATATCAATCAATTTATTCAAAATAAAATTTTACTCAAGACTTTTGATGAGGCATAAGGACTTCCTCTTTTAAAATTGGATGTTATTTATTTATATTAAAATTTCAACCTAATTTATTTTCAATTGTTAAATATTCAATAGTTAATTTAAATATATTGAAATTTATATTATTTTTTTAAAAATTTAATTGTACACTCTCAATTTTATTATTTAGAATCTTTATGATACAAAATTTTATGTATAGAAGATCTAAAATTAAATATTAAATCGGATTAAATTTAAATTAACTTATTTTTTATTTTACTATAATTTTATTTTAATGTTGAAAAAATAATTTTACATTTTTATAAACTTTTTTTTTGCAAATTTTTAATGTGAAACTAAATTATTCTATTTTAAAATATTTTTAATTTTTTGAAAATATAATATAATTTTTAAAGATAAATTAAAGAGATTTTGACCTCCAATAACAAGCCCATCTCACAGTTCTCACTCATCCATTAAGCCAAATTATTTATTATAAAATAATAATAAAATTATTTATATATCAAATATTTGAGTAATATTATTTATTTAAAATCAATCGCTTGGTCAATCTGAGCTGATGAACACGAAAAATTCTTTAAATTTATTTAGTGGCTCCCGATAAAACCAAAACCCTAACTTCTGGCCGACGCCTTCAGCTCCGTCGCTTCGTCACCGATCCTCCCATGGGCTTCGACGTAGGAGTCGTCCCTTACAACCCCGACGGCTGGGGGCCGCCGGACACCCCCGTGGTCCCCCTTCTTTCCCGGCGGGACGGGACTGCCTCCGGAGGCATCGGCAGCCCAGCCAACATCCCGTTCGTCCCATTCTCTCGATCCGATAAGCTCGGCCGCATTGCCGACTGGACGCGAAACCCTAATTTCGCCAATCCGGGTCGCTCCACCGCTGGCCGCGACGCTGTGTTCGACTTTGCGCTCGACGAATCCACCATTCTCGCCGCCGCTGCTGACGATGATTCGTCTTTCCGCCTCGTTGACGGGAAGCCTCCTCCTCGGCCTAAATTTGGCCCTCGGTGGCGTTTCCAGCAGCGTCCCCAGCTGCCCCAGCGCCGGGACGAGGAGGTCGAAGCCCGGAAGCGGGAGGCGGAAAAGGAGCGAGCCCGCCGGGATCGGCTCTACCACCTCAATCGATCTTCAGCCGCCGGAGCCGGAGCTCAGGCAGGCAACCGCCGTGATGCTCCCACGCTCAAGTCATCTGTTGACATCCAGCCAGAGTGGACAATGCTCGACCAGATCCCTTTCTCCACCTTCTCCAAGCTCTCCTTCAACGTCCCCGATCCCCCAGAGGATCTCCTCATCTGTGGCGGCCTTGAGTTCTACGACAAATCTTTCGATCGCATTAACCCCAAGAACGAGCGACGCCTCGAGCGGTTCAAATCCCGCAACTTCTTCAAAGTCACCACCACCGACGATCCGATTATCCGTCGTCTTGCCAATGAGGATAAAGCTGCCGTCTTTGCCACCGATGCCATTCTCTCGGCTCTCATGTGCGCTTCCCGATCTGTTTATTCTTGGGATATTGTCATTCAGCGCGTTGGCAACAAGCTTTTCTTTGACAAACGCGATGGATCCCAGCTTGATCTCCTCTCCGTCAATGAGACTTCTTCAGAGCCCCTTCCAGAGGCCAAGGAGGACATGAATTCAGCCCATTCCCTTGCTGTAGAGGCCACTTATATCAATCAGAACTTCTCCCAACAAGTGCTTCTTCGGGACGGCAACAAGGTCAACTTCGATGATTCCAACCCATTTGCTTCCGAAGGCGAGGAGGTTGCCTCTGTCGCCTATCGGTACAGGCGCTGGAAGCTGGACGAGGATACGCACCTCATTGCTCGCTGTGAGGTTCATAGCGTGACGGATGTGAGGGGCCAGCGTGCCTTCCTCACCCTTAACGCGCTGAACGAGTTTGATCCCAAATACTCTGGTGTGGATTGGAGGCAGAAGCTGGAGACTCAAAGGGGAGCTGTTCTTGCAACTGAGCTCAAGAATAACGCTAACAAGCTTGCAAAGTGGACTTCCCAGGCTCTCCTTTCTGGTGCTGACATGATGAAGCTTGGCTATGTTTCGAGAGTTCACCCAAGGGATCATTACAATCACGTCATTCTTAGTGTCATCGGTTATAAACCAAGGGATTTTGCAGCTCAAATTAATCTGAATACCTCCAATATGTGGGGAATTGTGAAGTCCATTGTGGACCTTTGCATGAAGCTGAATGAGGGCAAGTATGTGCTCGTAAAGGATCCTGTGAAGCCGCAAATTAGGATCTATGAAGTTCCCGCAGATGCCTTTGAGAATGATTACATGGAGGAGCCTCTTCCAGAGGAGGAGCAAGTGCAGCCGCCTGCAGAAGATGAAGTTGCTGACGGCATTGCGGATGCTGCAGGGGAAGGGGAGGCTGCAGCTGCTGGATCACTGGTTGGAGAAAGTGAAGCAACCATCGATGCCTCTTCCTCTTCTGCTTAAAAGGTTATGAGAAGTCCACTTTCCAAGCTTTTCATGGTGATTATCCTGCTTTTTACTACTTTGTGTCATGTTTTTGCTTCTGAGTAACATTTTCCCTCTTCTTGAAAAACAGTTTGCTAGTTGTGTTTTCTCGCTATATTATGATTAGAATTTTAACTGATTTATGCTCTCAAAGAAGTTTTTTTTTCACTTATATTCTTTGTTTCTTGCTCATTGTTTAAGCATTTCCAAGTTCTATCTACTAGAACTTGGAAATAATTAGTTTAATTATTAAACATTAAATAATTAGTTTAATTAAATTATTTAAATTAATGTTTAATAATTATTAAACATTAATTCAGGTGCATATAATTTAAACTTAATTACTAATTATTTTAATCAAATTGTATTTTAAAATGATTAGTGAGGTTGGTATGTTTTCTTTAATAATTAACACAAACTTTCGCTTTCATGTATCTTATATTCATGACATATTTTACCCTTCTTATTAATCACATTATTTATTTTGTTGAAATTTTCAATTCATTTATAAGTAATGTTTTTCGGGGGAATCTAATTCTCTTTTTTATCTGTTAATTTTTTTTGTTTCTTTTACCCTTTGGGGCTTTGCTCAGAAGTATTTATGGTTGAGTTGTAGCGTCAATAGTGATAGGGGCACATAAGTTCTTGGTTTCTGTGACCGGTGGGAATTTTCATTTAGTGAAAGCTATACTGACGTGACGATCTCTACTGGGCTGACAGAAGGTGAGCAAACATCGTGACTGATGTTATTAGGGGCGCTGAAGCCCAAATATCGCGGCCAAGGTTATGGGATGCCGAACCCACGAGTCCGAGGTTCGAGACCTGCAAAGGCAAAGCATTAGTTAGCCATCGTGCTCGATGAAGTAAACATTTGCACGTCATGGCAATAAAAATTGAAAGAATTTCTCTGGGTGCCATGTGTATGGTTGAGATGCGGTGCTAAATTAATTTTAATAAATATTTGCCACGTATATGATTGAAATGAACATTTGCACATTTGCATTATTTTAATAGAAATGATTTTATCTCATAATAATTTTGATCTGACCATGGACATAATAATTGATGCTTTAACATGATTAATTTAGATTAGTGACATCTCCTATACATCTCATGTGCAATGGGGAAGGAACTTAACTTGGACTGCTTGCCAAAGGAAAAGAAAAAGATTTAATTAGGAAAATTTGTCTTTTTTAAAATATGTATACGATGATAAGTAAAATTTATTTATTATGTTAAATATTATATATATATATATATGCTATAAAATATAATTAATTATTATCTTAAAGAATATGTTTTATTTTGTAACTAAAATCAAAATAGAAATAATGTTTTTAAATCTTGATATATATTATGTGAATAAAATAAATATACTTTTTATGGTAATTATTTTTCAATTTTTTTGAGGTGGATTTCTTATTTTATGTATATAAATTCACAAAAATCAAAAAATTCTAAGTCTAATCCACCTAGAAGTTATACAGCGCAGTTATTTTTTAACAAATTTTATCAACTTCAGATATTACATTTCATTTATATTTTAAAATAAAATATATTTAATATTTATAATTAATATTATAGAAGAAATTATTATGATGATTATAGTGATAATAAACTCAAATATGTTTTTTTTAAGTATAATTTAATGGCTAAATTTAATAAAACTTGTAAAAAAAAAAAAATGACGCTAACAACTTGCTTCCATCAAATACCAAAAATCTCCTCCGACAATCTTCTATTTCCCCTCCGTCTGCCTGCTACCATCAGCATCTTCAAGCTTCGCTCTTTCCGCTCCCCTCCACATCCTTGCCACCCATACGGGTCCTAAGCAAACAGTATCTACTTCGAGCTCTACTACTTGAGCTACATCTACTTCCGCTCAGTTCCCCGGAGCTCTTCCCGATCCACTCTTCGATTCTCTCTTGAAGGAGCTGAGGGAGCTGAGAGTCTACCACCGAGTGGTGGTGTCTCGGAGCCGATGGCCCTCCACGCCGCCACTCCCTGCATTAGCGGGCCTGCTTCAAACCCAAGGCTCAGATCTCGCGTATCTTCGCCTTTCGTGAGGGCTTGCAGCGGGGAGCGGCTCGTCCGAGCAGCTGCTGCCTTCAGCTCTGATCTTCCCTTTCGTTCTCCTCTCTCTGCACGCGGATCCCAAGGTTTGGAGCTCAATAATTGTCTGTTTTTAGATTATTTTCGGCTAAGCTGTGTGCTTAGGGAGATAGCCATCGGTTTTCTCCTTTCAAGCAAGCTTGATTATCATGTCAATTTCCATTTTTTTAAAAACTTCTTACATGTGTGATGCCCTGATCTAATACGACCTTGAAGCTAGTAATTAGTAATCATGGTAAGATCTAATTGTGGTTCTCTACAAGATTCCTTGCGTTTTAGATAACTTTTTGTATAATAAATTTGTGCTCGAGGATTCAGTTTATTCTATTTTGATATTTGCATGTCTTTTCTTGATGAAAGTGTCAATTCATGGTTGTAATGCATTTGTCATTTAAATCATATTCTAAATAGCTGGAACTTGTTTTCACTGTATTAGCTTTCGTTGGCTAACCAACCTCAGCATTTCTGATTGACTTGCTATAGATTCCAAGTATGGTGAATTTAACACAAAATCTTTCACCTTGTAGAAGGGTTCTCGGTATGAAAAAACATAATTTATTTAAGGAGAAAAAATGGAAAGGTGGGACAGTAAGATTTGAGTCCATAAATCATTTTTTCTGCTTCTGAAGTTGGTGAACAAATTTTTATCTATGAGTGCTTCTGGGCACATGTTCTTCTGTGGTACTTCATGCTTTCCATTTATCAAATACATGGTTATCATTAATCTCTTACCTTCTTTATTGTGCTTTGTGATTATAGGTTGTATAAAAGTGTCTTCACAGAACGATGCCGTTCCAATGGATTCTGAGCTTGTTGTATGCTTTGGAGAAATGCTGATTGATTTTGTCCCAACCACGAGTGGGCTATCATTGGCTGAAGCACCTGCATTCAAAAAGGCGCCTGGGGGTGCACCTGCTAATGTTGCCGTGGGTATAGCACGCCTTGGTGGTCAATCAGCTTTTATTGGGAAGGTAGTGTAATCATTCATTTAAGTTATAAAACTTCTAGTTATATGAATGAGTAATTCCGCAATTACATGTATAAGTAATTTTTTTGTAGTTCGTCAGATTAAGATTTGCATGCAGTTTGAGATATGTTCATGTCTTAAGAGAATTATTCTTTCTTGCTTGTACTCGTTTCATATATATATATATATATACACATACATATTGATATACACACATAAATACATACATACGTACATACATACTTATTTCCAACACTATTGCTACTTCCCTGCATTTCACATTTTTGCTTTTGCTAAATAGATGTCATGCCATGTTTATTTTCTCTAATTACAAACTCCTAACTCTTCTTTTTGGAAGGAGTTATTGCATGCAAAATGGTTATTATTGTCAAACCTGTTGGTATAAAGGCTTTGTAGGATGACAGGATAGAGAACTAAACTTATTAGAAGGTTTCCCAAAATAATTTCATAAGAGTACGGAAAGAATTGCTTGTTTTATGTGAGAGAATGCAACATTGAAATGAATTAAAATAGTTGATACTGATTTAAAAGTTCAAAATATTGTCATGAAGTAGTTTCACCTGATTTTGATTTGTTATTGCCTTTTTCTTGTTTCTCCATTAGTTTAATCTTTCATCTTATTATTAGTTTTGTGCTTTTTGGAATATCGTGTTATGGACACTATAATGGTGGAACTTCATTAACCTTAAAATTTTCTTTGTTTCTCCTGTCTCTCTTGTCCTAACCAATATATTATAGTCCTAGTCAAAGATGAGTATTTAAAGAAATCTGCTGAGTTATGATTTTTTTCGGAGTTTTTCACGTGGATTTCATTCGGGCTTTCTATCCTAGGCCCTGATATGCAATGAAATTGAAAAATTCTTTTTATTATATACGGATGTTGTATTCATTTGCTATCATCAATTTGTAGGTTGGTGATGATGAATTTGGATATATGCTAGCAGATATTTTGAAGGAAAATAACGTGAACAATCTGGGAATGCGCTTTGATCCTGGTGCTAGAACAGCTTTGGCTTTTGTCACGCTAAGAAATGATGGAGAACGGGAGTTCATGTTTTATCGCAATCCTAGCGCTGATATGCTTCTAGAAGTAGAAGAGCTTGATCTTGATATAATAAGGAAGGCATGTTGGAAATGGATATAACTTTGAAGACATTAATACTTCCTAGAGTAACACATCTTCAAGATAAACAACTTCATAATCATAAACTTTCTCCGTTCATGCCAGGCAAAAATCTTCCATTATGGATCTATAAGTCTTATTACAGAACCATGCAAGTCTGCTCACGTAGCAGCAGCTAAAACTGCTAAAGATGCTGGATTGCTTCTTTCTTATGACCCTAACCTGAGACTTCCATTATGGCCTTCTGGAGAGAGTGCTAGAGATGGAATTCTTAGCATATGGGATTTTGCTGACATCATCAAGGTTAACAGCTTTTTTTGACACAGTTGTACTGAAGTTTTATTATTCTGCCTTTTCTTCTAATCTGGTTATATTAATGGGGCAGATTAGCACAGAGGAAGTAGCATTCTTGACTAGAGGAGAAGATCCTTATGATGATGGTGTTGTTCGAAAACTCTTTCATCCAGATCTAAAACTCCTATTTGTGACTGAAGGTCCAAATGGTTGCAGATACTACACCAAGGTATAGGTTTTATATTTCTAGGATATGTGCATGCTTTCTAAGCATGTTTCTTATCTTCTTTGTTCGAATGGAAGAAAGTGAACATCTGAAATTTTTTGAAACATAAACATCTGATATTGCATGCGGCAATCACCCATATTTGTAAGATACTAATCGATTAATTGTGATTATATTCCACTTCATTAGTGAGAACCTCATTGGTATATATAGTGAGGGAGATATAATATGGATGAAGAACAAAATTGAAGAACATGAGCACTGGATTGTAATTTTCCCAATTAGGGCTGGCTGAATTAAGCATTGGTGTGGTCCGCTAGTTCGCACAAGATGGACTTAGGCGAGGCATATTTCGAAGGAGAGCTTGGATTGGGTTGAGCCGTCGTCTTGCTGCATGCAAGGTCTCATCTAACGTCACAGTCGGGCGAGGTGGCTAGCGGGGTTCGATTTGCGCAGGCATCGACTGACCGAATAAGAGCCCAGTAAGGATTGCCAAGCTACGATTGTGGCTGACTCCTTGGAGTGCTCGTTGCGTTTGTATTTAGCAAGGTACACTAAGGATGAGCGCGGTCAGGTTGCTCATCTTGGCGAGATGTAGGAACAATCTGAGTTTGATGCAGTGATATGTTGGTGTTTTGCAAATGAACAATTTAGTGACAATTGTAACAGAGTGAATGCTGAGATGGAGTGAAAAGGGATGGAATCGATTTGGAGGAGACGAGCTTGAGTAGGTGGGGTTTAGGGGTTCTCACTTAAGGCTTAAGCCCTTCCCTATTCAGGATATTAATTCAATCTAGAATCAAATAATTTCAAGTTAGAAGGCAAATTTGTTCATTCAACATCAAGAGCACTAAGATGATGCAAAGGTATTTATATAGAATTTCATACAGAATGACTTAATAAAGTAAAATACAATATAATTTTCTTATACAAACAAGAAAATACTAAATATTATATCTAATATGATGCTCACAAAATAAGAAATAACTGATATAAAATAACAAGAAATACCTAATAAGCTTTCTTCGTTTTGTACCTTGCTTTGAGGTCAATCCCACATGGACGAGCACAACCACATAGTCTCACATTGACAAGTCAAGGGGAGATCAGGAGATATATATGTAAAGATTTGATTCTAATTTGTAGAGGCACCTTTTAAGGTAAAACTATAAAGCTAATAATGGAAACTCTCTAATCCCAAATCTCTTTATTAGAGTTTTGATTGACCTACAATATATATTCAAACCATCTATTCCTATTCTCTCTGAACTTATCCTCAATTGAAGTTATTCCAACTTTCTCATGGATGTATTTATTTTTTATTTTATTCTTAGGTTAATCCATAATTATATTTTGGTCAACAATTTTTAATAATTTGCTAAAAGGTTCCTAGATTTTAATTGATATAATATTTCGGTCCTTCTGTTGTTATCTTTTATGAATTTTCAATTTTATTCTTTTTGAGTGATTAAATTTTCAATGTCATTAATTTTTTAAAAAAAAACATTAAAAATCTATATTTCCCCTCTCTTTCTCTCTCACGGGCAGATCCACACAAGTCTATAGGTGGAGGGGTGGGTCCTCTAACAGAGAGGGAGAGAGTTTTTGAAATAGGAACCTTTTCGTAAATTTTTAAAAATTATGGATCAAAATGTAATTAGCGGTTAACTATGTAGACCTTTCAATAATTAACCCTTTATCCTTTTATGTATACCCACTCATCTACCATAGTATTTTCATTTCTGTATTACTTATTTTGTTCGTACGCTTCTACTTTGTAAGCTAGCATTCAACTCATAACGGATTGTAGCCCATTAATGCTATTTTTAGCCGAATCACATTTTTAGAATACATGTGTGATAAATCAGAATTCTGTTGCTTTGAAAAAATTAAGAATTCTATTGTTCTTTGCCACTAATATTTAATGAATTTTAACCATATAGGATTTCAGCGGGACAGTGCATGGGCTACAGGTTGAGCAAGTTGATTCTACTGGTGCTGGGGATGCTTTTGTTGCGGGAATACTTTCTGAGTTAGCCAAGGACGCGTCCTTGCTCAAGGTATCCCTTTCAGTAATTCTTAAATGAATTCATTAACAGAAATTTTAGTTTTAAAGGCCATTTGGATTAATATTATCTTACTATTATGTCATATTATTTAAAAAAATAATTATTTAGTTTAATAATATTTGTAAATTTATAAAATTATTACTAAAAATATTACATTTAAATATTAGGATATCTAAAGCCCCCTTAGATTATTATTTGTGTTTTGCATTATACATATTGGAATCTGTAAGATTTCCTAAGTGATGCATATTTTTAAAATAATGCTTTAGTTTTCCCTTACGCTCTGACATCCTTCAGTTGCTATTCAAGCAGCATTAGCTGAATCTCAAATAGATTTTTTCAGAACTTAGAAGTAGAAAGTATTAAGCTAAAGTCTGCTTTTGTCTAATTGAAAATTTAAATTTATGTAGTGTATAAGATGAGGGAGTGAGTTTTGAGGTGGTATGGCCATCCATTATGACAGGCTATGAGTCGAGTTAAAGCGAGTCAGCCTCAACTCAAACTAAAATTTTGCAATTTTAGTTTAGTCCCCCCATAATAACATGTCTATACGATCTAAAGTGCATTGAAACATCCCTAAGTATGTATGCATATTTATAGTGGACTTCAGGGGCCTGGAAGGCTAATTTGTGAATTCTATATTTGATTTGGAGTTATTGTATGTATTTATTCTTAATTCAGAATAACTGTTATATTACATAAATTCTTGTTTCAATGTCTGCAGGATGAGAATCGGCTCAGAGAAGCTGTCAAATTTGCAAATGCCTGTGGAGCTCTGACTGTAACAGAGAGAGGTGCCATTCCTGCTCTTCCAACCAGACAAGCAGCACTGAATGCCTTGGTCAATCTGATAGCTTAACCCACAGTTCAATGCAGGTTAAGTCTTTGATTCGGAGTCAGATAGAGCAGCAGGATAATCAGGTTTGGTATTAAGTTACAT
This sequence comes from Apostasia shenzhenica, assembly GCA_002786265.1. Lineage (NCBI taxonomy): Eukaryota > Viridiplantae > Streptophyta > Magnoliopsida > Asparagales > Orchidaceae > Apostasia > Apostasia shenzhenica. Next base: position 946,633 of record KZ451896.1, read on the forward strand.
ATTTTTGTGTAAATTACAATCGGGTTTCTGAGGTTTGGGTCTTCTTTCACATGTTTTTTTTTTTAAACCATTTCACACTGTTCATTTAGATCTCTAAAAAGTATTTAAATTCGTTTCAATGTGATTAACCTTGGAGAGAGGAAACAAAAGTGTTGAAGGTCATATGGTATTGATGGAAACATCATTGAAACAAGGGAAAAGATTGAACCACCTTAGAGTTTTATGCATGTAGATTGATTTAAAGAATATGATACTGTGCGAAAGATGTGCTAAATTTTAGGCATATTTATATAATTTATGTAACATATTGTATACTAAATGTAGAGGTATTGTTTGTTTTGGTTTTAGGAAACTATGTGATTTGAGTACTTTTTAGGATGTCACCTCATTTCCATGCTATTTCAGCTTAAGCACATTTAGCTACAGAATATTTTATTATTAGTCTCATGATTCTTTGTAAAAAATACTTCTACTATTTGAGATCATGTTATTTACCTACACATCTCAAGAATTTTTCTATCTTTTTTATGTAGGACAATTCATTCATGTGTTCTTCTCATCACTCTTCATCCGGTTTAGAAGCTTGCCAAAAGCTGTACTTTGTTCCAGTGATTCTCATAGTTTTGATACTTTTTATAAAGTAATTGTGGAGTTTTCTTCGTAAATTTGTAAAGAAAACTCATCTTTGGTGACGAAAATTCTCATAGTTCTTCATGGTGTGAAGAAAATCCTGCACTGTTCGTTGTAGAGGTGTCTTTTTTGGTGAACTTTTCAGCCCTTCTCCGTCACAATGAAAATTTTGATTATTGCATATTTCATTTCGTATAAATTTAAGAGATTAGATTTTTATGTAACATGAAATCTTTAGAATTTGATTTCAAAATTTTTTGAGCCTTACTTTTTGGATCTTTAGGTCACAATTGAGATATAAATCGTAGGTCGATGAAAATTTTAAAAGAGAATTGAGTTATTAAATTTTGTCTATGTTAAAAGTAGAAAATAAAAATCAAATAAAATATGATAAGAAACTATTAAAAAAGATTTTATGTATTTGGAGATAAATGAAGACATTATTTAATAGAGTATTATAAAAATAAAAAATTTATATAGCTGACTCTACTTAGTAATAAATAGGGGTGGCAATTTGTACCCGTACTCGATTAACCCGCCCCGACTCGCCCCTAATGGGACGGGTATGGGTACTCAAATTTTACCCGCAACACCCGCCCCGCCCCGTTATGAAATGGGGCGGGTTTGGGTATGAATCATCTAGACCCGCCCCGTCCCGTACCCGATTTAATAAACTTAAATTTGAAAATGGTTTCACTCAATGTGGTTAGTAGAATGCATAAATTCCATGAGATGTGGTCTTGTAAAAGAAAGTGTCTTTTGCCTCCACATGTTCCACCATACATCACCTTGCCCATCTATTGTGTCATTCTCATCTGTTGATATAAAAATTACAGTATAATGATAACTATTAAACAAGTTAACTTGATTATTAATAACCAGAAAAGTTTCCTTTTTGTAAATTTGTATTCAAAGTTTTCCCACAAACTGAATTTGAGAATATCCTAAATAAAAATTCAAGTTTATATTGAAAACCACTCACAAATTTTAAATGAAAAGTTAAGAAAAGTGAACACATTTTTGTTAGTAGTAACTAGGCGAATCTTGATAATCGAGGAAACGGGGCGGGGCGGGGCGGGTACGGGTTTATGAAAACTAGAAGCGGGGCGGGGCGAAAACGGGTATGGGGTGGGTATGGGTAATGAATAATATATAGCGGGGCAGGTATGGGAATTTATAAACCCGACCCAAACCCGCCCTGTTGCCATTCCTAGTAATAAATGATTAATAGTTGTTGCTATTATAGGTTAATAGTTGTTGCTATTATAGGTGACAATTGCAGTTCAATGTGCACTTTTAAGTGTGATTTTTTTTTTAGTAGTCGACTATAAATATAATTTGGTTAAATTATTGAAAGATCATAATTAATACACTTTTTACGTTTGCTATGAGGATTTCGCATCTGTCATGAGATTTTTATATTTGTTTCAGCATTTATTATGAGATTTTTTTATAAATATCTTACGTATGTTCAATCTTAATTAAGTTTTAATTAATGTAGATTATTCTAGAATTTGAAATGGTCAGATTGTGAGATCTTTATGCTTTCTCTGGTGCGGTCGTGATTTTTTCCTTGAATTTAGAATTTTTCACATAAATTTAGTGTTTATTTATTTATTTTTCTTTCATTCGAGATTTGCACCAAGTCTTTTGCGTGATTTATAATTTTGATTTGTTTTTTTGCTGCGTTGTTGTGGGAATTATCTTGGGCTTTGTATTGCCAAGCGAAATCATATTTCCAACACATAGGTCACTATCCCTTATGCATCACATATTTTATTTCTTAAGTTTAATGTGAGATAAAATTTATTTTAATATTATAAAGTGTGAAAATATGAAATATTTTAATTTTAATATTCGTATTTGTGTTTGATGTGAAGTAAAGTTAATTTTTATAGTTGAAATTTGTGTTGGACAAAAAATTTATCTCGAACCAAACGAGGCCTTAGTGTAAGAAAATTTCTCTAAATCATGTAAAAGCTTTGTATGATCTCTTGATTCTCTCTTCTTTCCTAATACAATAAAATTATACATATATATATATATATATATATAATAATTTATTTATTTTTTACTAAGAAAGATTCTCTTTGCTTTGAAGTTTTATTGAGATACTTTTTTAAATTAATTTCATTATTGACTTTTGGAGCCTATTTTTATTTGATGGGACCGAATTGGAGTGTATTTCTGCATCATTTTATTTTTCTCGCTATAAAATTACTTTTACAGTGCGAATTGGACACTATAAATGAAATGTGGTTTTAAAAATACTCCTAATGAATTTTAAAATATAAAAAAGTTCAGAATTCATTATTATTGAATGATGTTTTAGTATTTTCTAATGATATTGGTAAATATTTTAATAATATATAAAAAATATATAAATATATAACAATTTCTCTCATGAAATGCTTTGGGAAAAGTTCCTCCATTTTGAATTTGGGCAGTTAGCTAAAGTTGAGGGCGGTGAGGAGAACGTGAAAGGGATTGGAATTCTTGTTGTTGCAATAAACTATGAAGCAGAGTTGTCTTAATTAAGATTTTAATTAATTAAATAAATAATCAAATAATATATTTAAATATAAATTTAAAATTAAGATAAATAAATAAAAAAGGTGGATAGGCTCAACGTTGACCGGAAAAACCGGGCTCGAGAGTCCCGTTATATAATGGCTTAGATCGGCATTTAATGCTTCCCTGTGAATATTTATGAGCCAACCCATCCACCTCACAATTATATAACAAAAATGCCATATATTTTCAATAATTAGTCCATAAATTAATTTATTATTAATTAAATTTTCATTTTGTTAAATTATAATTAATTTATTTATTAAGCAACATTGAGCCTATAATGAATCTGTAAACATAATACAACTAAACAATGATAGTTATGAAGGATAGTGTTAAAATGGAAAGTTTATTTGGAGAAAGGACGTAAAAGATAGCAACTATTTTTATCGAAAAAAAGGTCAACTAAGTAGCATTCGTAGAGTTCGATTTTAATAAGTTAGGCGGAAAATTTTCTTCGTCTGATTGAACGTGCACCTAATCGAATTTTATCGACAAGAGAATTTAATCTTGATTCGAACGACAAAAATATCTTTTGGTTTATATTATAATAAGTTAAATCACGACAACGACTCAATTTGGTTTGTGAAGAAAGGATTCTAAGTGAGTTATTTAAGTAATATGTTTTCTTTTCTATTACATTATAAGCGAATGTAAGTGAGTTGAGTTGACCTCAACTCATTTTCAAACTTTTTGAATTCGAGCGAGTTGACATCAACTGAACGCAAACTTTCTGAGTTTGAGTCAAGTAAATTTGTTAGAGTTCGAGCTGGAGTTAAATTAAGCCTTACTTTTAATCCTATTTTAAGATATATATATTCATGTAATATATATTATAAATAATATTTTAATTAAATTTACATGTTTAATATGTTTTTTTATATTTTAATCTCTTCAATATATAAAATATAAATATATATCTAAATACATAATTGAAAATATCATAAATACATATTCAAAAAGCATATATATATATAAGCGTGATTTTTGAGCTTCGAATTAATTTAACAGCCCTAGTAGAAAGTTAAAAATAGAGAAGAAATCTCAGGCAACAAACATTAAATCAGATATAAATAAAATAAAACATTGATTTAATTATAAAAACAAGATAGAATTGAAAAATCTCTATTTACAGAAAATATCGAACCTCTAATTCATTATTTTTTTTATTTTTTCTCATGGTTATTCTATTTGATTTATGATTTTTAATGATATCTTGATTATTGTGGACATTAATTAACTCTCCATCAGTTATTTCATTAAGAATTTGTATGTTTTGAAAAACGTGCATCATGTACCATCCTTGATGCACCTCTTAATAATTAAGAGGATAGGGATATAAAGAGCACAATAAAAAAAATTATGAACCAAATTGTAATTAATCTGCAAAGATTAATAATTTTGATATTAATATTACAAATATAGAACATCAATTTTGAACTTTTTATTTAACTAAAGGAATCTTAATGTGTTTTTGCTGTACTGTTAAAATAATTAAATTCTTAATAATAATTATTTATCGTATAATAAATATAAAATATTATATATATATATAATATAAATAATATAATTATTATGAATATATAATATTATTTTAAATACTTAAACAATTATATATTATGATAAAGTATTTCAAAATAATATGTATAGAATTGTAATAATTATGTTATAATATAATAATTAATAATATGTGATAAAGTATAATTTATTTATTAATATATGTAATTAAATATTAACAATATAAAAATTATTTAGAATTTAGCATGACAAATAATATTTTAAAAGTTTATAAAGTATAAATATAATAACTAGGTTTAATAATAATGCATATTTTATAATATTTATCGTATAAAAAGTTCGCATACTGAAATACTAAATTATATATAATTATTTTGCTATTTATTAATAAAATATATGTAATAATAATATTATTATTTCGTGTTTAATATGGTCAAATTTATAAGTTTTTTATATAGCATAACAGTGTTTTCTAAAAAATTCAATTTTCGATAATTGCTTTTAATAGTAGTTTACTAAATAAATAAAATAAATTTATTTAACAGTATTTTTTTAATATAACTATACAACGTAATACTTTTACCTACAGGCTACAGCACACGAAAATTTTATCTATTTTTTATTATATAAATTGTAATTAGGTCCTTAAAATCGAGAGAACATTACAAATTAATTATAATTTTTAAAAGACATAGATTTTAATACCTGAAATTATAAAAATGCTTTCATTTGGTCTCATTGCCAGGATTTCTGCCTTTTTTCATAGTTTCTTTTAATTAAAAATATAAATTTTGGCTATTATTTAATTAGTTTGAACCATTTATATATTTTAAAAAATCATTATATTCCTCGATCCTCATTTCTCTAAATATTTAAAATAAATATAAAAATTAAAATTATATATATAATTAAATTTCTCACGTCCATTGATTCATCATCTCTAAAAATTCAAAACTTAAAAAATAAAATATTAATATTAATATTAAAAAAAAAGTTAACAATTGAAAATAATTTCATATTATAATAATAAAAACCAAAATATTGGCAGCTCCATTTAATTAGTTGGGACCAATTAATGGACAAAATTTTTAATTTACAATATCAGATATCATAATCAAGATATTTCAAAAGTTAGTACCAATTTGCAATACCCTTTAGACTCCAAAGACCAGGATGTAATTCACTCCTTTTATTGTAAAATAACATTTAAAAATTACTCAAAATTGAGTGACATCTAGCGTAGTGCTTTCCTAATTAATCCAATGGGCTAAAAGTTTATTTTAAGTACATAGAGAAAATAAGATTTAATTAATTTATTATTATTTAATAATTTAATATCATAAAAATAAATAAATAATAATTTAGAAATAATATAAACAGATTTCTATATATATATATATATATATAACAATCATACATATTGAATTATGCTGATATTTAATTTGAAATATCGAGTAAAACATGCAATAGGACTCAGATCGAGTAATTAATTAACTTGAATTAATGTGTAATTAATAAATGAGTTAGAATTTAAGGAATGTCAACGGATTGGCTAAAATGAAGTAGTAATCATTTTAAAGGGAAATTATTAATGACATGATAATTAGCCAAAATGAAAAAAAAATAAAAAAAATAAAAAAAAAAAAATAAAAATGAAATGAAAACTATATTCCAAAATTAATATTACAAGATACTGCATATATATAATTCATAAAGATCTAATTAATATCATGAAGATCTGTGAGAAGCAGAATTAAGCCTATCTGTTGTGAAGGGGATTGGCTCCAGTGGGCACCTTCCTCTTGTCATCTTCCACCTCATCTCCCTGCAGCCCCTCGCCGGCGATGAAGCTGCTGAAAGTCGCCGGCTGCTGCCGCGGCGACGGTGAAGGAGCTAAGGGTACTGAAGCCCGGGAAGCCTCGGCGAGCATGGGAGAGCCAGAGCGATCTTTCTGCGTCATCAGAACGGCCATGGCGGCGAAGCAGAGGACCACCATTCCTCTTCCCATGGCCGACGAGGGAGACGATACAGAGGAGGAGGAGGTTGTATTCACGGAAAGAGAAGAGAGAGAGAGAGAGAGAGAGAGAGAGAGAGAATCTGGTGAAGAAGCTTCGGTGGGCAACGGAGAGCTCGCCATTATCACGTGAGGGGAAGAGCTTGCTCTGTTTCCGAGGCCCAAAGATTGAGCTACAAGTCTTCTCTTCCTACTTTAATTAGTTTTTTGATCCAAGATTTTGGATGATAAATTAAGAGCAGCAAGCATTCTTCTGTCTGCCTCTCTCCCCTCTCCCCTCTCCCCTCTCCATGGGTAGTGCTTGCACAATGGGAATATAATATTATTTCGTAAATATTTGTATTTTGCTTTTGTCAGTATCTTCATCATGCATTCATTCATTATATATGACTAATTAACACAGGGCGACTTCTATTTAATTTAGAGCTAGTCGAGTTTGAGTCGAACTTATTAAAAATTATTTTGATTTTGAGTCAATTTTCGAATTTAATTAAGCTTAATCATAAGATATATTTTTCTATAAAAATATCTATTATTTATATTAAATATACTAAAAAATAATATTATAAGTTCACTTTTAAATTCTATGCATAATATATATTCTTTTAATATCATTTTTTTTACGTAAAATATTATAATATATTTATATATATATATATATATGTTTATACATATATTGAGTTAATTATAAGTTGAATCGATTTCATTTTGATTAAATCTGATTCTTTGAAAAATCGTGCATCAGTTAAATGAGTTAGAATTTAGTCTTATAGTAGAAACCTCAATCAAGAGACATTATCAAAATTTGTTAACGAGTGTTTTATCATCAAAATGTCTGAAAGAATAATCTTTATTAAAAATGTTACTTAATTTTCATCCTCCACGATCGTCATATTTCGACATTCGGCTTAATAGAAAGAGCCGTGTTCATAAAAATATTTTTAGAGCACGTATATTTTCTATTATTTCGAGTTATTCATCTAGTTGGTGAATTTCTAATCTATTACTTTGGATGTACATAATTCTAATTCTGGAGTAATTCATTTCGTGTCTTCTGTTTATATTGATCATTTTCCAACGACGCTTACCGTAAAAAAAATCGTGTGAGACCATGCAACTACTTACAAATAAGCCTGGCAGGACTTTGAACAGTATGAATAATTAGTAGAATATAATATAAGATTAAAACATCAATATTTTTAAATTAATATATTTTTTGCAAATAGAGATATTTACAAATTTGTCCTGACGATAGCTAGCTAGATTGCTTGAAGATTTATGAAGTGCTGAGTACTCGTCGCCGCTGTTTGTGGAGATGCACGCAAGCTCTAGTACTGTTTCTTGAATAACATTCAATCTTATCAGCTAAGTTAAATAATTACATTCTAATAGCACGAATTTATTTTTAAAAAAAAAAATAAAAATTTACAACCTAAATTCTCAAATTAAATATGCAGCTAGGGGTGGCAATTTGTACCCATATCCGATAAACCCGCCCCGACCCGCCCCTAATGGGACGGGTATGGGTACTCAAATTTTACCCGGAACACCCGCCCCGCCCCGTCCCGTTATGAAATGGGGGTTCGAGTATGAATCATATAGACCCGCCCGGGCGGGGCGAAAACGGGTATGGGGCGGGTATGGGTAATGAATGATATATAGCGGGGCGGGTATGGGTATTTATAAACCCGACCCAAAGCCGCCCCGTTGCCATTCCTATATGCAGCTCTATCACAGTTCTTAACTCACACTTGACCATAGTTTAACCATGATCAAATTCAATAAATCACGACCACCGTTCTATGAGTTATTTCAATAAAGATCCATCTATTTTGTTGTTCTTGATCAGTATAAAATGCAAACGAAATGATATTTTTAAAAAAAATTACGTGTATAATACCATTAAATATTATAGATTGTACACATAATTTTTAGAAATTATAAAACTTATTATATTTTATACATCTCGATTAATCTCTATAAGTATATTTAGTTGGAACGAAGTGTTTTATTTATTGAGCCTCTGACGAAAAATGTCTTAGCACTTGCTTAGATTGATATGAGATAGAATGGATCACCATCACTGTCATTTTTAAAGGTCAGATTTTTATTTTATTAATTTATTTAAATTAATGGCCAAGACAAAAAGTTTCTAACAAGAGTTAAAATAAGGTCAAATTCAGGCAGCTGATTATAATGATAGCACATGGAATCTGCAAATCATAAATTATAATTAAAATTCATAAATTTTGTTATTTTTAAGAAATAAATGTAAAATTTATAATATTTCCTAAATATTATATTATATACATAATTTTCTCAGATTTTAAATGAAATTTTTGATAATAAAGATACTCACATGATAAAGAGGTATGTTTACCGAAAAAAATGTCCTTTTATGAAAATTTTTACTGTGGGAGAGCCAGTCAAGGTGCATGAACAACTGACCGCAATCCTAGTTGTTAAAAGTCTAGTTGGAGTTGAATCGAGTCAATCGACAAGTTGTTGGAATCCAACAGCTGTCCTCTCTTTGACAGTTAGATTCTCCCTCATAGTTAGTTTAAGATTAACTTTGATTGCTTTCTTCAAGTAATGCTGTTGGCTGAAAAGAGTGGATATTAATTGCTGAGTGATGTCTCAAGATAAGAGAATCACATAAGTAAAGTGCCACTCTTGAAAGGCTTCTAGGCCAATAATTAGTAGTGAAAGGAGCACATGAATGAATTGTTTTACATCGAAAAGAGAGAGTTCCTATGTTGTATAAGTAGAAAATATAATCTCAAATATTAAAGGTGCATTTTGAAAAAAAATTACAAAACTAATGATAAGAAACTCCATAGTTAAGTGTATTTACATTGAAATAATACTGACTTGAAAAATATTCAAGTCACGCAATTCCCTGAAGTCAAGGTAGACAGCACATCTACATTTGATAACGGGATATTACAATATGATATTAAACGTGCTTAAGCTGGAGTGGTACTTAAATGAGCAATCTCTTAGAGAGAGAGTACTTAAATCACATTATTCTCTAAAATCAAAGCGAATAATATTTCTATATTTGGATCATGAAATGTTATACTTCAGAGTAATAGAGTTGCAAGTGGAGGTTTCGTCATTAGAGACTATAGATGTGTCATTACCCATGTTGGTGGAAAGAGATTGCTTATACTTTGTCGCATCTATGGAAAAAAGTGCAGCTTTTTATGACCTGCAAATATCTATACATATTAAATCTTGAAGTAATTATGCAATAGGAAGGTTAAGCCTTCAAGTTTTCTTTAAGAAAAAGATACAGGAAGCGCAAGATGCTTCATTTCTTGAGCAGTTCATTGCTTGCCTGCTTGAAGTTAAGGTGAGTGATTTCTTTCAACTTCAAGCAATATGTTCATTTTCATCCATCCATGTTGCAATCGCAAGGGTATGTCGTCCACCGCAGGCCACGAATTTTGCAAACCATCGACCATTGCTGCTGTTGCTCGACGGTGGCAGATTTATTGGTACTTCCATCGGGTGGCCGGTAGTAATCTTCCGGCGGTAGCCGAGCCTCCCATGATCACCTCGCCCATACTATATCAAGTAGAAGATGGCCATCATCACATCTTATATGGGCTTTATGAACTTTAAAGTAAATTATTATCGCCTAATCGAACTTTTTTCATGATCTTATATGGAGTAAAATCCTTTTGAAATCAGTGCATCCTCCAGCATTCTCTGCTACATTTTCATCTTCAATTAACATTATCACAAGAAGCTTCATGCACAGCTACATGGTTCTTCTATCATTCAAACTATCATCAATATATCCTTCATAACAACAATTTTCTAAATCAATATATTAAAACAAACTAATTTTAAAGCTATTTTGCTTAATTTGCTTTCAAGTCTTCAAGATAGAACCCGTTATTCTGGTAGGAAGTGAAAAATTGTTTCACACTTTTTCACATGGCCATTGGATTTGACCATGAAGAAAATATTGCAATTACCATGATGCAATTATAGACAATAAGCTTCCTAACAATTGTTTATAGGATGTTATATACAACAACAGAAACAAAGTTTACGAAGCCTTAATCCTGAAATAGTTAGCCTTTTTCGCTCTATTTCAAATCGAGAACTGACCTTATTTTGAGTCATTTTTGCTCCCTTTCTCTCTCCTTGATATCGTGATTAGGATCACTTTAGATTTAGATTTGCGTTAAAGGGTCTTTAAAGATCGATAGTGAATATCAAACTAACTTAAAAGTCCTTATCTTAAACATTTCTCTTGCAATTTTTCATGTTTGGTCGAATCATTCAACACAAGTAATTAACAAGCTTAAGCATAGACAAATGACAAATAAATAGGCGTCAAACAAGTAATATCAGGTCTTTATGGTTGTATGGTTGTATGGTTAAAAACATTAGATACAATAGAAGTGTTAATTCTCTGACTATTAACTAACCTAGAAGCTTAATGTTGCAGCTTACAGCCCAAGAATTAAATTTTTTTTTTCATGCCTCCCCATGTGCAAGCTAATTTGCTTTGTATTATAAATTCAATCCAGCATAGACCTTTTTTATTTGCCTAGTGTTAGAGATAACTAGGAGTCACCAGGATTCAAATTTGAAACCCTAACTTTGTTAACATGTTAAATCTCTAACTATAAACAAACCTAAAACCTTAAGCTTGTAGTTTTTGACTCGAAGAATTATTTATATTTTTACAGGAAGTATAAATACTGACCGAAAACATTCTCCCATCACGTGTTAATGCTACAGAGTGGGTACCTCCACAGGAGACCTGAAACAAGCCAGAATAGTACCATGAAAACAAAAATGAACTTAGGCCCAGGTACAATGGTTCACAAAACTGAATCCTCTGTTTTTAGAATTATTTGCTAAACCAGCAACTGAATTTACCACAAAGCACATACAAATAAGAAACAATTGATTTTACCAGAATTATATCTTCCTCAGCTAAAAGTTGAACCTTTTGAGGTACCATTTTGCTGCTCTTATCATCTCCAAACCCAAGCCTTCCATGCTCCCCTCTACCCCATGCATACACCTAGATATGGTAAAGAAACAAAACTAGTACGAGTCATTACATACGAAAGCATGAAAAAAATAAAGAGGCAATTACCTGTGTATCATCCAAACACTGAATCCTCCATGCCATTCTTTTTATAAAATGAAAACTATAGAGATGCATGTATTAAAAAAGAGTGCAATATTCAAAGTTTTGGGTGGTGGAATGTAGGTAAATGCCCCAAAAATAAATCATTAGAGCTTTGAATAAGGCGAGTTATGTAATTTCATCAAAAGTAGATCTTAAGCACAAGCAATAGCATAAACTTAAAAAAATAGGTCACTAGTCTTAAAAAAAAAGTTTAGGTCACAACAAATACACCGAGTTATATGAAATTAGCAGGAGGTGAAGGAGAGATCTGTTGAGTTCATTATAATCAAAGTATAAGCAACCATGGAAAGGTACAATCGCTAGTCCAATGCAAAGCATGTTTGTGGTTTCATGGGAAAAGCAATATTTATTTCATTAATACTGAAAAATTAGAGTAAAATGCTTTGTTTTTGTTAAATCTATGGTAAAAACTGACCTAAAAACTTGAGACCTTTGACTTGGATATCACATTAAATCTCTACCTAACAATTGACATAAAAGCTTAATCTTATAGGTTATGGCTCATGAATTTTATATTCTCACAGTTTTGAAACAGAAGGTTTAGCAGTAGACAAATAGTCAATGAAATAACTTTTGAAGTGATGAAAGTGGAATGCTATCACAATATGGTATTGTTGAGCCTCACAAGTCTTTCAAGTACCAATATACTTCAATTCATATAATTTTCTTTCAAAATGTGCATTCGTAGGAAATAATCTAAGCAACTTTACTTCAAATTTGGAACCGTGAAGCCTGCAGAAGGCCTACCTCTCCAGCATCTGTGATGGCAGTGGAATGCCAACCTCCAGCAGCAATGTCAACCTGTAGTTCTTATAAAATGTCAGAAATCACATAGCACGTTTAAAATACAAATATGTAAAGCTTGCAACAAATACCAGATTTGATTAGAATGAAATTTAACTGGTTTCCAATTCGTCGCAGGGAAGAAAAACAGAAAATAAGTAGCACCAAATGTCATTTTCGTTACTTTTATTTCGAAGATAAGATGATTAATATAGAAATGAAAAGTTCATGCTACCCTTAAAGTTTCAATACTCTGCCACATGAAATAAAAAAGAACAAGGTTCAAGCAAGAAAATGAGGCATCTGCCGAGTAGACCTTAGAATCCAGTTGAAGAAATAACCATTCCATTACCCAAACCATTCCACTTTAGTTAAGGTTTAAACAAACATGGAAACAGATAAAATATTTTATTCATAATTTGACTTCATATGAATTTTATGAATCTCATTTCACCTTGTACTTCAAAGAAATAGAGCAAAATTGCTAAATCAGTGTTCCATTACCAAAAAATAGGCCGTGAAGAATCAATCACATACAATCCAACTAAAACCAAGCCAAGCCTCTCATACAAGCCCAATGCTACCGTTCTCAACTCCTCCACCATGCAAGTTCCCTACTTGATTTTCTTCTCACCTCATGAACTGCCTCCACTGACTTGCTCCACTTGTATTGTGGGACAAAGTCAGGGACTATCAATTACTAAGCACTCCACGTCTCGCTATTAGGTCATTGTCCCTTTTTTTACTCTTTGTACTATAGCAAGCATGTCTCCATTCAAATCTGAGATGGCAATTAACGAATGTTCCTAGCCTGAAATAACATATTTCACAGCCCAAGTGGTGAACCGTTTGGCTAAAATTTGTTTAGCACACTTCTATTCAAAGACATTCAAACAAACATATGGAGCAACAAACACAAAGGTTCCTAGTTATGTGAAGCTCACCAATGTAAGTCCAGATAAACCTTGCACCGGAATGGGTTGTGATCTTGGCTGAGTATCGCCGGTCCCAAGCTGACCATACTCGTTGTTTCCCCATGCCCACAATGTGCCGTCTTCTAGAAGTGACAAATTATGGAAAGCACCAACAGCAATTAAGCTAACCCTTTCGAGGCCTTGAACTCGCACAGGCATGTAAATCTGCTTACTATGAATGCAGTTACAATTGTAAGCTCAATACCCAATAATACTAATAAAAGTAAGAGGTGAGTGAAACAAAAATACTAAATATTCATACATGTCTCCAGGAGGCCATGGTTGACCCCATGTCCACACATGACCATCCCGAGTCAACACAACTGAATGAGTACCTCCAGCAGCTACCTGGAAAAATAAGTGAAAAGTTATTCATGCAGCCATCAAAAAATATTTATCAAATCATAAATAGAAAGGTGACATATTGAATATGATTAGTTAATAGCATATAGACCTCAAATCTAGAATGATGTCGTGCAAAGATTAACCTGAGAGTTTTGAAGTACTTTGACAATCAAACTTTCATGAGCATTTAGAGGTTCATCAAAGGGAAAAGAGCCAATCGAAATTATTCCCTGAAAACTAACACTTCCTTAGCTATATTATGAAGCTCCTAATACATGAACCTTATTGATGAACATGGAGTGGCCCTCAATAATGAGCATTGTATGCCTATCAGTGCTCCGATTACATAAACATGGAATAAAATTCCCTTCTAAAGGGAAGAGATGTCGATTAATTTTATGCCTTTCTCTCATTCTCTTATAGATTCTCACTTTGTGTCTCTATGATAACAAGGCATATGGAAGCGATTTCAGACTAGTTAAGCCTACTAACAACTAACACATAACAGAGAACCCATTCAGCAACAGAATCTCTAAAGTTTCCAGCAACATGATCAAGAGAGCCCTCTTTGAATATTGATGACATAAGCACCAGGATAAAGTTAAAGTTCTTCACATCTGGATTGTCAACCAATTAAATTTGTTCAAAGCACCTGCCGAACAATAAGCTTCGGTGCACAGCGTTGAGGGATGGTAATGTCCCTCCTCAGAGCCCTGGTACCATCTTCTTTCCTCTCTGGCTCCTCTCCACACTGCCCATATTCATTGCCACCTATCATATAGAAAAAGGCATCAATGATCACCCAAGACCAACCATAACCCCCCATATAAATGGATTTTCAGGGCTTCAGCATATTTCAGAAAGCATCACGATGAATTAAAAGGGAATAGGAACTACTAAATTCATTAGAAGATCGGAGAGGTGGGTGTGAAATGTGATGAATCAGCTCTAATAGACAACATTACCCCAAGCATAAGCTCTTCCCTGGTCATCCACGGCAAGGCAATGCCACCCACCAATGGCAGCCTGTAAATTTTGCGTTAAAACAAGTTTGAACTAAGTACAAATCAAAATTAACAAAGACAGCCTTCTCCACTTGGCATCACCTGAACTATATTAACATCAGCTAGCGCTTTGACGAGGCTGGGAGCACTCTCAGTTTTGGTCTCCGGCGGGTGGCCCAGAGTGCCTCTCTGGTTCCATCCCCATGTAAAAAGCTACTTTTTTCCCAGTAAGATAAAGTGAGAAACATTACAAGTAGAGTGAACATAGCCCAAGCGGATCGAGATGATGACGATGATGCAGGAAATAAAAGTAGGAGAGAGAGAGAGAGAGAGCACCCTTCCGTTCCTGCAGATGGCAAGGGAATTTCGGCTTCCTGCGACGACGGCGGTGACGTCGTGGGACTCGAGGGCTTTCACGCTGAAGACCCAATCCTTCTCCTCCCAGTCTCCCATCCCTAGTTGGCCGTCCTCCCCCGATCCCCTGCATCACTTACAACAAGCACTTCAGAGGATGCAAAGACTGCTAAAACAAGGAGCGGGAAAGGATGAAGGGTAACCAAGCAAGGACAACGGAGCCAGCGGAAGGTTGGGAGATGGCCATGGCCGAGTGCTGGAGCTCGAATTGGTAAAGCGAGGAGGGAGTGGAGCCAAGAAGGAGATGAAATTTTGTTCGGCGTTATATTCGTCATATGCGTGATATGGTTTCAAAAAAAAAAAAAGTGATGCGTAGTATTTAAATTCGAACGTAAAAAACAAATAATCTTTATGACCAGTTTGACCTGTGACAAAAATTTCGTACTTCTTCCGTGTTTTGCGTTCGAATAAATTTTTTAATAATTAGAAATAAATGTATTTTATATTTTACTTATAATTTCATATTGTTATTAATTTTATTTTATATATCACAAAACTATAAATTAACTTATTATTAAGATATATAACTAATTAAGTAATATCATATCTAATATAAATAAAAAATATAGGGCAAATTACGTCCAGATCCTTGAGTTTAACGCTTAATATCGCGCAGGTCCACATTTTTTAAATTATAATATCGGATCCATGAGTTTTAATAAATTACCAAATGAGCCTTTTTTATTTTTTTATTATTAAATTTTTTTAAAATTTACGTTTTATCTCTGCCTCTCTCTCTCTCTCCTCCTGATCCGGAGCACGCGCGCGGGCCGTGGCTGCTGGCAGGTCGCGCGGTCGCCGGCAAGTCGAGCGGTTGTTGGTGGACAGGCTGCGCAGCCAGCGCACGTGCACGAGATCGGGAGGAGAGAGAGATTCTGCCTCTCTCTCTATCCTTCCGATCCCTCGCACGTGCGCGCCCCGCGGCAGCCGGCCGGTTGTGCGGGCCCCAGCGGACACGCCGTGCAGCAGCCGGACCGCCGGCAGCCATGTGGCCCACGCGCATGCGCCGAATCGGGAGGAGAGAAAGAATAACAGGGTAAAACAATAATTTTAAAAAATTTTAATAATAAAAAAAAATAAAAAATAAAAATTCATTTGATAATTTATTAAAACTCAGGGGACCTATATTATAATTTAAAAAATATGAACCTGAACGATATTAAGCATTAAACTTAAGGATCTGAGCGCAAAAAAACATATCCAATAAAAAAAAATTTAACCCCAGAGACTCCTGGTGAGAATTTGATTTAACTATCAGTAATAGTTTGATATTTGAATTAACATTTAATTTGAACTGAGTTTTTGAGCAGGATTATGAGTCTATGGATCCTAATTTTACTAGGCTGAGTTCAATTTATGGTAGAATAAGATTGAACTTAGCTTAATTTTTTTACTTTATTAAAAAATAATATGAAATTTTTTTATATAATATATTTATTTATTAGTTTTATACAAAGATTATTTTTTATTAAATTTTTATAAAAAAATCACAATTCATTCCGAGCCTAAGTGAGTTGATTAATCATCTCAAAATCAAAAGTTGGTGGTGAAGCTAACTTAAATGAGTTAAAATTATAATCCAAACTCAAATTAATTTATAGATCAAACTGCATTTGAGTAATGCGACTAATGCCTGACTCTAGACTTAATAATCAAATTTTGATTTAATCCGATTCAATATTCGATTCTAAAATATAGTTAATTAGATATAGTTTACTTTTCGTTTATCAAATTCAAAATTTGAACCAATTAGGTTTTTTTTTTAGGTCAAATCATGGGTTAATTATGATCTGATCTATTTTTATCTAACCTGATGAGTTACTATAGATAACTTAATCTTTATTAAAAGTTTATTCATATTCTTGTATTATTATTTAAATATCTTTTTTTAAAAAAAATAAGATATTATATTTGCATAATATTTAGAGTGCGTTTTGTTCGTTATTATCTTAGTGTTATGCAATTTAAGAGGGCGTTTGGTTCAGTGTTATCTCAATGTCAATATTATTTAGATGTCATATTATCTAAATGTTATTGTTATTCATCAATGGACATTTGTTTGGTTCAATATTATAATATTAGAAAATATCAATGCTATCTAAATTATTTTTATTTAGTTAAAAGTTATTGACATTATAATAACAAATTGATGGTGTTATCTAGAGATGTCGCCCGATTTGGGGTGACATCTAGATGTCAGTATGCAATGGTATTTTTGTAATTAATTATAATATTATTTAAAAATGTCATTAAACCAAACAATTACTTTCTAAAGATAACATAACATAACATTGAGATAATTCTGAACCAAATGCTCTCTAAATATCATACATCTAGATGTCATCTTTTGATTAATAATTTTATAATTTAATATAAGGTTATCTATAGATGTTATTAAATTAAAAAATTACTTTCTCTAGATAATATAACATAACATCAAAATAACATTGAACAAAACGCCATCTTAAATTATTCATTTCTTTATTTTATATTCAAGTCAATGAATCATTACAACTGCTATGACGTGGTACTCATGTTGAGACGGCTCATTTTTCTAATAGACGTTAATGCCATAACCTTCGTAGTTAAGTCAAAAATTGGGATGCATTTTGTTAAATAAATAAATAAAATTTTTGCTATTAAAATAACATTAAATTTTATATAAAAACATTAATATCGTAAAAATAAATTGAAATTGTATATATATAATTTTATTTGTACTTATAAAGAGCATTAACTCTAACACGAGTTTAATTCGAGTCAAAATTGATCCGATACAACATTAAATAAATCTGAATTTAGATCAAAATTGTTTTGATACAAATTTGACTTATTTACATATCTACTTAGTTCTACTCTAACTTGAATTTTAATTCCTAGGACCTCGTTCGTCTGAAGAATCCTACAATTAAAATATTATTTTATTTTTTTAATTTCTAAGATGTCATTTGATTGAAGGATTTCTACAGTTAAAATATTATTTTATTTTTTTTAAAAAAATAAAATAATATTTTATATTTTATTTTACATAAATTTTAATATTAAATAATTATTCTATTTTAATTCACTATATCTTATATAATACATATTTTTTTAAAAAGTTTTACAAAATTTGTTTTTCACCGGACCCTGCCCTGTTTGGCGCAAGGATCAAAACAGAATCAAAATGGTACTAATTTAAAAATAATAATAATAATAATAAATAAAAATTTTAAATCATTGTACATAAATTCAAATATAAAAAATATTATTTTACTTTACATATTCAATAATTTAAAATAAAAATATTAATTTTATTTTTATATTTTAAACTAAAATGTTTAAATCGAATATTTTGATCTAAAATGTGAAATAAAATTTATATTTTTATTAAAAATTATTAAATATATGAAGTAAAATATATATATTTTTTATATTAAAATTTATATAAAATAATTAAAATAATTTATTTATTATAATTATTATTATTATTTTTTAAATTAGGACTATTTTGTTGGAGGAAAGAACAGTCCATTTCGCTTCCCTTGCTGTTACTACACGGTCCTTTTTGGGGACCTGCAAAAATCCGAAGCTCCCGCTCGACGACGTGGACAGCCACGCTTGCCTTCCCGCCCTTTTCTCTGAGCTGAAGACGGAAGCCGCCCTTCTCTCCGCTAGGTTCCCGCCACCTCCTCGCCTTCCCCTTCAAACGGAGAGGCCGTGGTGTCTTCCTCCTTCCCGATGTTACGTCTTTAGCCCTAACCCTAACTCTACTTCCATGGCTCCTTCTCGTCGCCACAGCAATGGCCGCTCTCCTCTCGTCCGCAAGCAGTGTCAGATAACCTCCTTCTTTTCTTCCGGCGGCAAGAGTCCCGTGTCAAGCTCTAACTCTAACCACACTAACCGTAAACGCAGTCCGAGTCCTACTTCCGGTCCGTCCTCTTCGCAAGGGAACGAGGGAAAGAAGAAGACGACCACCATCACTGACCTGCCTTCAGCGGTCAGCCCTGTCACACCCTCGACAGCGGGTAAGAATGCAGCTTACGCCGCGGAGGTGATCGGAAAGAGGATCAAAGTTTTTTGGCCGCTTGACAAGACCTGGTATGAGGGCTGTGTTCGATCGTTTCATGAGGCCTCCGGCAAGCACGTGATTCAATATGATGATGCGGAGGAGGAGTTTCTCGATCTTGAGAAAGAGAAGATTGAATGGGCTGAGGAGGAGCAGCCAAGGAACCTTCGTCGGCTTAGAAGGATGTCAGGCTCGGGGTCTTCAGTTGTTTTGGCAGCCCTGAATTCTGGTGAGGCCGCAGCTCAACGGGAAAGCAGCGGGGAAGCTTCGACCGATGATGAAGATTGGGGAAAGGATGTTCAGAAGGATGACATGGACTCCAATTCTGAAACTGTGGATCTCGAAGATGAGGGGGATGTTGAGGAAGTGGTTGTGCCGAGATCAAGAAGACGACTGTCGTCAAGTTCTTCAAAACTTTCTTCAAGTTTGGGGAAGAGGAGAAAGATTGTTGTAGACAAGTTGGGCTGCATCAGTATGGTTAAATTTGACGTAGGAGAACACCATAATAAATTTAAATTATCTGATAGCACTGGAGGAAGCAGCTCTATTAGTCACGTTTCTCAATTCAAAAGTGAGTAGATATGCGTATCTTCAAGTAATATCATTAATTCTGGCTGTTGACTATTGGTTTCTTTAATTAAAATGGTATTTACTATGTCCTGATCTTTTTTATTATAGTTCAAGCACAAGAATTGTTTGACGTTAAAATTCGCTAGAACATGTATCGGCACATAATATTGTGTGCATCGAGATGCCATTCGACATATTGTAGTCAATCTTAATGAAATTGTTTTTGTTGGGGATCCCTCCATACGAGGGCAATCATGAATTGTTTATAGCTCATGTTATAACTACATGATCTTATAAGAGTCTTCAGAGTTTGTCTTGAAGTTCTGTAAACAAAGTGCCTGAGGTTTTGAGTATAATGTTTTGCTTCTTTGTTGAACAGTTTCTTCGATGTGGTTAGCATTATTTCAACAACAATAAGAGGTTGGTCAGTCTTAATGGGAAGAACTACAGAAGATGGAAGAAATGGATTTGTATCTTCCGCTGCTTTGGCTAGAGAAGAAACCACATGATATGGATGTAGCAGTGAGAAAGAATTTAGATGAAAATGCAGCTACATATCTTAAGATGTGGCTGGAAGTAGGAGTTTATCACTTTACATCGAAGGAGAGAATGACTCGTAGACTATGGAAGAAGCTAGAGGATTTGTACTAGAGAAAGATAGTAGGTAATGAAACCTTCCTGATAAGAAAGCAAGAAAGAATTTCCATCTTAGAGCATTGTCAACTAGCCAACAATAATGAAGATGATGTAGTTCGGTGACAAACTGTAGGCCCATCTGCTCCTCACTTCACCATTAGGCTACTAAAATCTTCCTAAAGCTCTCTTTCCATCAAGTTCCAGCTTCAAAGTCACACCAGGGCTCCAATTCCTCACATAGCAGCAAAATTTGCAGGGCACATCCATTAAACAAAAAAATTAATCTACAATTAATATAATTTGAATAAAGTCATCGAGAAAATTCTAATGCAGTTATCCATTAGGTTATTACAAAAAAGCCTAATATACTGAAGTAAGTTAAATAGATAAATATTTATAAAAAAGTATTTTTTAATCTTTTAAGCTAATCTGATTTTGAGCTGACTCAATCTAACTCTATGCAGCTCTAGATTGGATTGATAAAAATCTTTTGCCATAAAAACAATCCATTAGTAAACAACTATAAAAATATTGTTTGGATCAAGCCAATTTTGATTCAATCCAAAATTTGATTTAACTTTATATTAATCTTTGATCTTCGGACCAAGTAAATAGCTTTAATCATGTCCGACGAGTTCTTATCGATCTAAATCTTCTTTAGTAACAAGGTTTTCTGTTTGAGCATGTCCCTTATCTTCGATGTGCTTCAACCTTGAATGAAAGCTGAAGTTCTTCGTTTGATGAATAGCACCAAAATTGTTATAATGCAAGAGATTCTCATTTGTGCCAATATTCTTCGAATAGCTTAATCATCCATAGCATCTTCTTAGCCCCTTTTGTTGCTACTATCATCTCAGCTTTATTCATCAAGAGTAAAATGCAATTTTGCAGCTTTGATTTCTATGACCTCCAAGTGTGATTGAATATCCCTAAAGTTGATTTCTTCAAGTCCAAATCACCGGCCATATTTGCATGAGAATAGTCAAAAATCTTTGACTGCTCCTTCCGAAACACAATGCTTTCTTCAAGATACCTTGAGATATCAGAAGATCTACTTGACAGTTGCCCATTGTTTTTTCTTTGAACTGGAAACAATTCTGACGTATATCAAGTTTCTAATCGTCAAAGAATAAAGGATTTTCAACATTACCTTCTTCTCATCATCTATAGAAGGAATTTGCTGGTGGATAGTCAAAATTGGCTCCTTAAAGGGGTAGCAACAAGTTTTGCCTGATCTAAATGGAGTCATCAGATTACATTCTCTATGTGAGACTCCTGTAACAACTAAAATCTCCTTGCTTTCTAGTTCTTCTTTAACTTCATGCTTAAAATCCGCTTCTCTGTCACGATAGGCCTTGCCTTATTTAGCCTTGAATTTTCAATATTCAACTTGTACACTCACATGTTCTTAATCATTTCTCGGACCTTAGGTAACTTCACCAGCTCGTAAGGTTTATTATTATGCAATGAATTCGGCCCCTCTTGCATAACATTTTTCAACAACCTTACCTTCCAACACTTCATCGAAGTTCTTATGTTCACCTAAACTAAAAGTAATATATTTGTCAGTGGGGTACCTCGTCGAAGGACTTTGCATCCTCAAAGATCTTTTCAAAGGTTCTTCTTTGACTATTGTTGAGGATGCTGCATTTTCAATGACTTCCTTGTATTTGTCATGATCATTTTCTCCTTTGATAGTTTCTTCTTCGTTGACTTTGAGGTTTTGAGCTCCCCCGTCAGCAAGAGTTGAACCATCTTCAATGGAGAATGGAGTGTCCCTTTTGACAACTACTCTATCTTGCCTTATTTTGCTTAGATTGTCGCCGCACCAGTCCCTCGTCGCTTTAAACCACCGTTGTTTCCTACGTTCGACGACAAAACGAACCCAATGCAGCATATCAGGCGTTTCAAGAATAACAGTTGTGATATTGTCTATGATGCTTACAAATGTAGACTATTAGGCAACACCTTCTCAGGAATCGCCATTGAATGATTTGCTACCCTATCGGTCGGCTCACATTTCACCTCGTTTCTTTACTAGTTAGCCGAGATCCCGAAGCTACTATGAACTCTAGAAGGTAAAGTAGGCCTGGAAGGCGACTCTTCTAGTCTTCGTCGAATGTTTCTGCCAGTTGAACGCGAAAATGCGTGACAAACAACATTCGTTCATTGTCATGCTTCACCAATGCTTTCCAGGTAACGAGAAGTCTTTACTAATCCTTCAACAAGCGCAACTTGAAGTCTATGTCCGAAGGCCTACTATGAGCTTAAAAGCAAATCCACATTGAGGATGCCACTACAATTGACTCAACTATGATGGAGAGCAAAATGAAGAGTGATTCCAGCAGGACAACTCAACCCTTAGTAGAAAACGTGTCCTTGAAAAGCGTTCAGATTGCCTAACACTCTTATTTGCTATGGCAGGCATAAGCCTATTAGTTAGTGTGTAGACTTTGGTGGAGGTCTTAGATGATGAAATCGTCAAAGCAGTTGTCCCACCTCAGCCGAGCCAAGATCCAAGCTCTACGGTAAGTATCACCACACTTTGGTGAATTGCCTTCCCTTCATGAACTGCTCACGACCCTAGTTGAAGCGAGTCAACTTTTGTGGCATTCACTTTTTGAACTTTCGCCTTCATGTGCTAAGCCAATGAGCAACTCCTAAGCTCCGACTCTATAGTCGCTATGGAAAAAACTAATTTTGATGATATTCGGCTACATTCCTAGAAGTCATGGCTCTTCGACCCCTGTCTTCACTAAACAGGTATGCAACCCCTCTCTCTTCATTCCTAACATTATTTTTTTTGCAGATCTTCTCGACAGAGATTTGAATTGTGATTATCTGATCGTCATCTCCATCAATGTTGTTGAATTTTGTTGCCACCAATCCTTATCGATAGGGGGAGCTCCATCAATGTCCTCTACGCTGATGCCTTCAAACAAATGTAACTCTCGAATTGTGCTCCCCTCGCTTCAAGTGTGACTATCATAAGCTTCGCTGGCGATGCCTATCTAGCCATCTTACTTTTTTGGTCACACTCGAAGAAGGCACCAAGATGTCCACTCAAATGCTGAACATTATCATGATTAATGCCTCCTTTGAATATAGTGCCATCTTTGGGTGGCTAGCAATTACGGCTTTTCACAGTCTCGTCCACATTCCACTCATGCTTGAAGTTCCCGACGTTGAGAGGATTTGCAATAGTATAGATAGGACTATCGATATGCCCAGTATAGATAGGACTATCGCTGAACAGAGACTAAGCCTCAAGTTGAATGCCAAACTAGTTTGACAGAAGCGGAGTTTCAAAGATGAAAAACTAAAACCTATAAAAGAAGAAGTCACTAAGCTTAGTTCGATTGGGTTCATTTGCGAAGTCAAATATTCTAACTGGCTTGCCAATGTCGTCATAATCAGAAAGGCTAACAATAAGGGTAAAATGCGTGGGCTTCATTGATTTAAACAAGGCTTGGTTGAAGGACTCTCTCCCGCTCCCAAAGATTGACAAGCTGGTCAATTTGGCTGCAGGGTGCTTCACAATGGGTTTTTTGGATACATTCTTCGACTACCATCAAATCATGGTAACCGTAAATGACGAAGAGAAAATGACATTCATCATAGACCATGAAACATGTTGCTAGAAAGCAATGCCATTTGGGTTGAAGTACGTAGGAACTACTTACCAGCAAATGGTGGATAAGGTCTTCGAGCATCAACGAAGTTGAAACCTCAAAGTCTACTTAGATGACGTTCTAGTCAAAAGGCACCTTCGAGCAACACATTGCCGATCTTGAGGAGACCTCTCAAATACTTAGGCAATACAACATAAAAGTAAATCCCAAAAAGTGTTGCATTTCTTTCCCCTCTAACAAGTTCCTAGGCTTTATTGTCTCTGTATGAGGGTTTGAGGTGAATTCAAAGAAGATCAAGGCCATCCTGGACATATCGTTCCTTATGGACTACCATAAGATCCGGAAGCTAATGGGTTAAATAGAAGTCCTCAACAGCTTCATCTCCAGATTTGGTGAAAAGTATTTACCATTATTCAGAGTCATTCGAAAAAGTGAAGCCGAATGAGACGAGGAATGCGAAGGGCCTTTGTCAAACTAAAGAACTTCTCTCCACCACCTATTGAAAGTGAAAACTTTTACCTCTCTTTCTAGTTTTGATGTTGTTGTGCCTGCAATGCTAATTTGGGAAGACATTGGGGTCTAAAGGTTTACTATTGTGTCAATTACAAACTACCAGGTGCTGAAGAACTTTATCCCCCGTTGGAAAAGGTAGCCTTTGCCTTTATCGTTATCGCGAGGCATCTACCACACTATTTTTAGGCGCATCAAATAATCATGTAGATAAATTTGCCTTTAGAGAAATCCTCCACACCCTCGAGGTATCTGGAAGACTACAGAAGTAGATTGTCGAACTCACTAAGCTTGACATTTACTACACACCTCGAACAACTTTCAAAGCTTAGGTGCTCTCCAATTTCGTTGTCAAACTATCAACTTTGAAGCAACCCCAAGTTCCTGAAGATCAAATGCCTTGGACCTTTTTTGTTGATGGTGCATCTGAGTAAGAGTCCTGGGAAGGCTAGGCATGAAGCCTACTGGAGTGTAGTTGGCTTGAAAGCCATCTCACAAGTCAAGAGGGGGAGGTTGTTGGGGATCCCTCTTTATGAGGATGACTAGGATGCCAAAGAGATTTGGTCAAAGTGAACCTCATCAAAGAAGTTTGTCTTCAAAGGAACCTTCAATAAAGACTTCATGAAGACTGCCCCAAGCATGGGGTTTGACGAAGGTTTCTCAGAAACATCGACCAAGTCCAAGGATGAGAGCTAAATTTTGGTAGCTTTGAATGAAGAAGGGCCACAGAGTTTTGAAAATTGGCCTAGTATTGAGAAGTAAACTACATGCTTAGTGCTTGTAGCAACACTAGCTGAAACTAGGGTTTGGTCCTTGATTTAAGGAAACATCATCCGGAATGGGGCTTTCTAGCAAACCCTCTTTGAAGTCTTTGAAGAAATCTTTGATGAGTAGCGCCTAACTCTCTTTGAAGCCTTTAAAGATAAAATGATTGATATCTTTAGATTTCAAGTAGTTGCTAGTCTGTTCATTCATTAAGATGATATATCATCAAGTGAATTGAATGTGTTTCTAAAAGATTAGGAGATCACTTTTGATTGTGCAGAAGTGATCATGTAGATCTGCAAATAGTATGGAGCACACGCCACATTAGCCTGTGACCAAATTGCCAAGAGTGCTTGTATGGGACAATGACACATGAGAACATTCTTGGAAGACCATACTTAGGAATTTGTTGTCCTTCACTAGATATAAAAAAGGAGGTAGGTTGGAAAATACTATAGAGTGGTGGTTGATGTTGTTCAGGAGACTACTTGCAGGAAAAGTGAGTTACACTTTGAAGAGCACAAAGATCTTTGTCAAGAGGTTTAGTTTTGTGGTTTTTTTTTTTATTCTTTCAGTTTTGTGGTGTTGATTTGAAGTAAAGAGTCTCTAGAAGTTTTGCCATTAGTGTCCTTATCGAAGAAGGAGAAGAAAATAGAGGTATCTGTTTTTGTTTAAGTATGAGTTAGATGATCACAGTTGTAACTCTTCAATGAGTCACAAAGTGGGCCACCCAAACTTAATCCTTCTGTTTAGCTAACTTGCTTGGCGGTGGCAACCATGAGTTGTTCATTACTCACGTTAAACCCATAGGTGTCTATACAAGATCCTAATAGAGCAGTTTTACAATTTCTCCTCTCAGTTTGCAGTTGAAGTATTGTAAACAAATTGCCCGAGGTTTTGGGTATAACATTTGGCTTCTTCATTGAACAAAGTTTCTTTGACGAGGTTAACTATTTTTTGAGAATTATAGTTTTAGCTCTTTCAATTAGCTAAAAAAAAGAAAATATTTTCTTTTTTGCATCTATTCTGTGACTTTTCTTAATTTCTTTCTTTTCTTAGGACATGAATTGTATATGTTTGACATGATTCGCTGACTTGGTCATGCAGATAATCAAATTCTAAAAGATATAAGTGTTAGCTTAACTGGAGAAGTAGCTGATCGCTTTGGAAAACGCCAAGCTGAAAAGTTTAAGTTTCTTGGAATGTGAGTTTCTTCAATACAGTATCATGCAGAAATTTATTCTCAGTCTTTCTCTTGGAAATGAGTGCATTGTCTTCTCCGTGAAATGTTATTGATACAGGAAGAGTCAGGAGGACACTTATACATGTCTTGGTTCTTGTGATTCATTTTTGCAATGATTTAGGACGTCCATGTAAATCAACTTTTAAGACAACTTGGTGGTTTTTAAAATAAGTTCCCACAATAAGGACTCATGAACAGGTGTTTGGAAAAAAATATAATTTGATTACTGCAGAAATAGTTTATATCGACATTACTACTGAAAGGTAGCTTATATTTAGTATCATGTCAAAGAGTGAGCTTAATCCTATAATGCATCTGATATGAGAAAACTGAATGCAATTATATGTGTTGATGATGAATTTTGTTTGGAGGTAATCGATAATGAATTTTGTGCGGAGAATATCCAGTCCGGTCGTAATGGCTCCTGTAGAGAGAGAAATACAAAAAGCAAGCAATAATGAACACATATACGTAGTTCGGAGAGATTCTTCTACTTCAAACGAAACATTCCACTATGTGAAAAAGAGGGAATTCACCAGAGGTGATTACAAGATAAACCTCTTCAATTACAATAAATGAATATTAGGTGATCTCTTTAGAGTAGGCTATAAGTACAAAAGTTAGGGAAATATATTCTATTTATAGTTAAGAGTGACAGTGACAGATTGTAGATTATTGGTGTAGTTAACTGTCGGTCATAACAGTTCTTGGTTAGCAGTGAGGTTGACATGTCTCTTCTTAATATGTTTGGTTGTTAGGTGACTAGCCTTTAGAGGTACCATTGATCGAAACAGAAGTCACTTGTAAGTGGTATAATGGTTAGAAGAAAGAAATTGATGATATGGCCACTGCAGTAGCAATCATTTGTGAATTTGTGGGCGGAAGCGTTGTAGAGTCTAACCCCCTCTATAGGGTTAGGTGGAGATGGTAGCACTACTGAAGATAACCCCTTTTTTATGGAGTTTGTGATATTGGTTACACCATTGGAATTATCTTTGTTTCCCATGGTGTTTGAGAAGGACATCAAAAATGGTGGAAGAAGGTTTGAGATTGCAAGAGTTTCTTGATTGAGGTGAGTGGACTCTTTAAATCTACAACAATCATGGTTTGTACTATTGGCTTTGCTCGATTTTTGTTGGTTGGATTATCCTGTTCAAATTTGGTTCATCTCGGTCTTTCTGGGCGATATATGAGTAGCTTTGATGCAAAGGTGAAACTTTGTGTAAACAATAAGATTCAATTTATTGCACTGATTGAAGGAATAAGACCATCCTTAGCATGAAAAATAACATTTTCATTATACTTAGTTCATTGATTAATTTAAAAAGATCAGGAAATTGTCAGCTGCCCTTGATTTTATATTTTCATACTCTTTTTAATGAGGAAATTGAAGGTACTTAAGTATGCTTAATTCAAGTGCAGTTGCATGTACGTTTAGGAGAACTAGAGGTAAATAATGACTTAAACAAGGATTGGCTACCATAAATGTGGCTTCAAAGGATAACTAGCGGATAATTTTGATAGTATAGGATACATATCCAAGTAAAATTTTTTGAGAAGATAAATTAACTTTGTAAATGCTGTTTCATAAAAGGATTTCACAATTTTTATGAGCTTTTAAAGATTCATTGTGAGAACTACAATTGTTATAGTTTATTCGTGTCCTGTTTCTTATTTTCCTATCATGGAGATTTAAGATATTCCTCAGAATAATTTTCTTTTAGTCATTTTGAGGTCATATGATTTTTCTTTGATTTTATCCCTTGATTATACTTCCAGTTAGATCTATTAATGAAGGCGAGGATCTTTCCTGACTTAAACAGCCTAATTATTTGATATTCTCATTCCCACAGCTTCCATTTGAGACATACAATCTTGTGATCTTATAGTGATATTATTATTAAATCACAGCCATTGATCTCTCATCTTGTGATGCTTAGATCATAACATTTTAGTCTTTTCAGATTAGCATGTGCATTAGTCTACATTTTCTCTTTTTTGTTCCAGTTGAGGTAGGGGCTTCTTCCTAAATGTTGTTTTTTTTTTTATTGATGAAGAGCTTCTTCCTAAATGTTTGTACTTCTTAATATCATAGTTGCAGCTAAATATTTAGACATTTTGTTTCATACATTGGTAAAAGGACATCATTTAAGGAAGGTTGAGCTAGTACATCTAGGCAGCACTTTTGGCATAGATGAAACTCTTTTTCATGTTTTTTAGCTTTCATTGTTGCAGAGGTCGAAGGGATGCACATGGTAGGCGACTTGGGGACAATGATTATGACCCAAGAACTCTTTACTTGCCCCAGGAGTTCTTGAAGAGTTTGTCAGGTGGACAGGTATTTGGTCTTTTAGTCCACGATATTTCCTTTTTTTTTTCTGCTAACTATTCTTTGACACAAACGGTTTTTAGAGACAATGGTGGGAATTCAAGTCAAAGCATATGGACAAAATTCTATTTTTTAAGGTTGTTTCAACATTCGTGGCAAATTTAACTACAGATTTTAAGACTCCTCTTGAATTGAATCAAGAAACTTGTATTTTAACAGATGGGGAAGTTCTATGAATTATTTGAAATGGATGCACATGTTGGATGTAGAGAACTTGATCTTCAATATATGAAGGTATACAGACTTTTTTAATTTTCGGCATGGTTATACAACAATTTGGATTTCTTATTTTTTTATTTCTTGATAGTATGGTTGCACAATGATAGTAAATTTTCTCATTCTTTATCTGAAATTGCTTGCTTTAGGGAGAGCAACCTCATTGTGGGTTTCCCGAAAAGAACTTCTCAATGAATCTGGAGAAATTGGCTAGGAAGGTTGGTTCTATGTCGAATTTGCTTCACCAATTTTGGTCTGTGCATTTTGAGTTTTTGGAATATCTTGTGAACATTTATCTTTTATCTTACAGGGATACCGTGTTATTGTTGTTGAACAAACAGAAACCCCTGAACAGCTTGAAATTCGTCGAAAAGAAATGGGTATAAAGGATAAGGTAAACATTCAGCAATTAGAATTTTTGCTACATGTAAGTACGGAGACTTTCGGTGTTAGATTACTCTGAAGCGGAGCAATCGTTTTTCTATAGGTTTATGATTCTGGTGTTTTCTGTTTAGAAAGTAGATTCAGATGATATTGGCAACTATAAGTCAACTACACTGAAAAGAAATTTCTATTGGATTAATAGAGCAAGTTTAAGAGAGAGAGTGCTTAAGAAGAGAGAAGTAACCATTTCAAATTTTTTTTTGATAGTAACATACAACTTAGTTTATTAAGTTAAATTGGTTGATAGTGATGTAGCACCTTTTAATCTAATAAACAACTTAGTAGCATAGGACTTCTATTGCACTTTCAATAACTAATGCCCTTTCTATTGAAATGCCAGCATGTTAGAACAATTGTTCTGTTTAATGTCAAAAATTACCATTTTCTTAAAAGACATATACTAAATAAACTTAACAATTTCCTCTCTTTTAACATGCTTCTCCTAATTTTCAACTAATAAATCCATCAAAAGTAAAACCTTATTGTAACTTAATGGTGATATGAATTCTTTGAATTGTCACCAGCACTTCTCACGTTTTATAAATATCACATCTAGGGCTATATAAATATCAATTCTCACACAAGTAATTGGGGATAACAATGTGTTCAACATAATACATTTTTCTTTTTCAATATCCACTGTATAAACAAACACTTTTAGCATTCAAATTTCTGACAAATAAAACTTAGCATAAGAACTCATAATCAGAAGATAAACCAATTAAGAACAAGCACTTAGCAAAATATTCTACACTAAAATGCAGTCATTTTATATTTCAGTGGCAACTAAACAAGGTATTTAAGGTCATGTGGAACACTTATTGGTCATAAAAAATGTGAATTCTTTTGCATTAATTACTAGATATCGTAAGCAACATTATTCCTACACATAGAGTAATAAGTACATTCACAAAAGATACATTTCTAAAGATTGATGATCTAATCAAAATTAGATATAAAGAAGAAAAAAAATAAATCATATTGGTAGCAAAATAAAATCATTACTAAAAGATGATAGTTTTAAATACAAGTTCTTGGCTGCCCATGAGAACCTCTAAGAATCTTTGCTTAATATATAACTTGAAGACCCAACGAGCCTAGTCTTGCGAATTTGCATCTAAGATATCTGATTTTCTCTAGCTCAGGAAAAAATTGTAGATAACTTCTCAGGTTCCTCCATGTTGGTATAATCTTTTATTTTATTAAATTATTTGTTGATTTTGAATTCATAATTTAACCAACTTGATTATTCGCCCTGCTCTAATTGTGTAACTTAAGTTTGAAAATAAAATTACTGTTGGATTTAATTGGGAGATATTCGTCCTAATTTCTGAACCTCAGATTTAATCTGTTGAATTTAAATCGATTGTCCTAATCTAATTGATAAATTCTTATTGATCATCAATCTAATTTAATTCTAATTTTAAAATAATTTTAGTTTGCGGGTTTTCAAAATTTTATTTATCTTATAATAATATTTTAGAAAATTATATGCCATAATTTTAATATTATGCTATTAAAATTTTGCCAATTATAAAATTCACATATGATATTTTTCCTTGTCCCGCATTACTTGTTCTTGTAAGAAATGGTTTGTTAAAAGTCTCTCGTCTATAGTTCCTTCATCTTAGATAAGTTGATCGGATTTGCAGTTATTTGAAGTGTTTGTGCAGTTATATCATTTTCTTGGAACCAATCATTAAATGTCATAGTTAATAGGATGTGTGTAGTATTGAACTATAGATGTTCAGTGGTATATAACCAGTTTTAGCACTTGTCCTAGGATATTAATGTTTCTTTAACTTCTGTTAGGTATTGTTAATGTTGTTTTCGAAATTTCTTTATTTCACCTAGGATATACAGTGCTGAAAGCTAGCTGCTTCTATAAAAAGTTGGATTCCGACCTTTGGATCTAAAGTTGATGGGTAAGGAATGCATAGACCAGGCAGCATTTGTTTTATGCTTTGCTACTTAATTTACTCTGGCCTGGCTAACTTGGCAATAGTTTCTTGCTTATTGGTGCATTTGTCTATTTTTTCGTGTACCCATAGTGTGTAATCTGTACTTGTTCCATGTCATCTTGGTTCCCGAATAATTCTTTTTCGGCCTTTTTTTTTCTATTTTTATAAATTTTATTTAAGTTTGTTTGCTGTGACTGTTATAAATTGAGTTCCACACGATTTACCATACCTTCTATATGAACTTGTATGGTTACAATGCTTATTTTTTCTTGAAGGTTGTTAAGCGTGAAGTTTGTGCTGTAGTAACAAAGGGAACACTTGTTGAAGGGGAGTCTTTGTTAACAAATCCAGGTGCTTCTTACTTGATGTCTATCACTGAAAATCTTGATTCACAGAATAAAGTTGGCACGGTTCTTGGTATTTGTGTTGTGGATGTTTCCACAAGCAAATTTCTTTTGGGACAGGTTTGTGGTTCTTACTTTTATTTCTTTATACAATGGCCTTGTTTGGCAAATGCCCAAAATTGGGCAAAAAAATATAATAATATTTTAATTTATAAATTTTAATAAATTTATTTCACATCCAACACAAATTTAAACCTTAAAAATCAACTTTATTTCACATCCAACACAAATTCCAACCTTAAAATCAACTTTATTTTGCATTCTACACACCTCCTAATATTAAAATAAATTTCTTTCCCATCAACTCTATAAAATAAAATATTTTCTCTTTCCTTATCCAAATTTATCCTCCAACCAAACAAGCCCATGACTCGTGATGGATAAGCATGAGTAGTAGCATTTCCTATTAATCGTGGAATGATGTATATTGTGTTTCAGTTCACTCTCGCTTTTTTTTTGAACTAATTAGATTGAAGATGACCTGGAGAGGCATTGCTTGTGCTCAATATTATCAGAATTAAGGCCGGTGGAGATATTAAAGCCTTCAAAGGTTCTCGGACCTGAAACTGAAAGAGTTTTAATGCAAAATACAAGAAGCCCCCTTGTTAATGATTTGGTTCCATCATTAGAATTTTGGGATGCCGAAAAGACAATTCTAGAGATCAAAAAGGTTTACAGCTCATTCCAGTATTCAGGAAGACTAGCGATGGTAGTTAATATCAATGATTGTGATCTTCAAAATAGGGAAAATGATCCTGTAGTCCTTCCTGACATTCTGTCTGAGTTAGTTGGCGCTGGGCAGAATGGCAGCTATGCTCTTTCTGCCCTTGGAGGCTGTATTTTTTATCTAAGGCAAGCTTTTCTCGATGAGGCATTGCTTAAGTGTGCTAAGTTTGAGTTGCTTCCATGTATAGGATCTCATAGAAAATTTCAAAAGCCATATATGATACTTGATGCTTCAGCACTTGAGAGTCTTGAGATTCTGGAGAACAGAAATGGAAACCCTACTGGGTAATTGCAACTTCAAGCTACTTGTTATTTTCTACTTTTGCACCAAATTTCCTAATTCAAATTTTTTGGTAGAACATTATATGCACAGTTGGATCATTGTGTTACAGCATCCGGGAAAAGGTTGCTTAAAAGCTGGCTTGCTCGGCCACTTTATGACATTGGCTCCATTGTGGCTCGCCAAGATGCTATATCAGTTTTCAAGGTTCGTTATGAATGTTTCTTTTTCCTGCATTATGAACCAGTTGCAATGTAGCCAACCCCAACTAATTGGGGTGAAGGCTTTGTTGTAGAAACCAATGGTCTTGTTTAATCTACTATCAGATTTTGTTTCTTCACTGTCTACCAAACTTGATATTTTCACTATTGACACAAATTTGTCTATATATTTTTGAATTTGCATTTCAGACATTTGACTTGTGGATATTGTTGTTTTTGGATATCGTTAGTGATAGCCTCTATGAGTGGTTGGTGATGTCATTTGGTCTATGCAATGCGCTGACAACCTTCATGAGCTTGATGAATGAAATCATGCACCAATACTTTGAGGAGTTCATCATGGTATACCTCGATGACATCCTCTTCTACAGCTCAAGTAGAGAAGCACGTGTCTACCATCAAAAAAAAAAAAAGAGTAGCACGTGTCTACTATCAAAAAAAAAAAAGAGGAGAAGCATGTGTCAAGCACCTTTAGAAATTGTTTGACCTTCTCCAGAAACACCGCTTATATATCAATGTGAAGAAGTGCGAATTTGGAAAGGAGCCCACTATATGGGATTCGTGATAAGAAACTGAGAAATCAAATTTGACCCGAGAACGTATGTCATCATTGAATATTATAGATGTACAAAACTTCTTAGGCATGTGACAACATGTTTAGAAGTTCATCAAGAATTTCCATGCTCTCAGTCAATCTAGTCGATCCCTCAAGTGGAAGGAAGAGCATAAGGCCACACTCCTTGTATTGACTTTCTGCGAAACCCTTGTGCTAGTTTTGTAGAACGTACAACAACCGTTTAAAGTAGAGACGGACGCATCAAGTTATGCAATTAGAGTAATCCACACTTAAGGAGGAAGGCTTGTTTCATACTTCTCTAAGCTATTGCAGGGAGCTTAGAGGAATTATCTGACTTTTGACAAAGAGTTATATGCACTTCTTCAAGCTGTGAAATAGTGGTGAGTTGTACATGTAGACGATTAGCCATTTCAATCTCTGCAAACACAATCAAAACTTCTGCAAGTGTATCATATAAAGTGGATTGTGTATCTCTAACAACACTTGTACATTAGATATATGTAGGAAGTTAACAATAGAATGACAAACATGCTATCAATACCACCTGACATGCGTCACTATGATGAAAGTTGTCCACGATTGGAGACCATGTGTCTGCTTGTATGAAGTTCATCTTGACTTTAAGGAGGTTTCAAAGGATACTAAGGAAGGGAGATCTATGGATTTCACCCTTTGGGAAGGTTTGTTATATGAAGTGACACTTCTATATATATTATGATCGAGGATTGATTGGATTAGATGGAATAATGTGGCCTATGGCTCGAAAATAGATGGGTGCCTTGGTGTTACAAAACCATTCAGAATTTACTATGCATGTATATAGTCCAAGACTCGGAGGTGACGCTAGGAGGTTCATCCAAGGCTACAGGCTATGTTGCACCTCGAAATTGGCTAATTGGAAGCAAGAGCTATCAAGATCATGGGAAAGAATCTCCATGGATTTTTTAGGAGGCCTACCAACAGAATGACTGTGACACAATTGTCTTCATCATTGTGGACTGATTTTCAAAGATGATTCAACTAATTTCATGCATGCTAATAATAAATGGGAAAAAGGCCACGTGATTGTTCTTTCAGCACGTGTGGGTACACTTCGGTCTGACCACATCAATTTTTCCCGATAGAGATGTTATGTTTGCTTGCTTTTTCTGGAAGGTGCTATGGGAGATGGACATGTCCTTGAAATATAGCATGACGTGACTTGGGAAACCTAAAATCTAGGATGGGAGCCTTCTTTCAGTTTGCTTTCTGAGCAGTACACAACTCCACCAATGTCATGATTCGGGGTTTGCTTGAGTTATCTACTTTGGAGTGTTGATGTGGAGCTCACTCGAGTTAATAAGTGAAGATCTGGAAGGATTTAGCTAGGGATAGTACTTCATTGAACAGATCCGCAAAGTGTATAATTATGTTCAATAGAACGTGAAAAGGTTGCAACAACAATACAAGTAACTCCATGATCAATTTCAATTGGAGAAGACATTTGAGGAAGGAGAACTTATATGGCTTTATCTAAGCAAATAATGATGCAGTGGCATTGGGAAGTTGAGTAGCGGTTTCTCAGTTGAGGGGGGGGGGGTGGTTGGGGGGGGGGGGGGGGGGGGGGTGGGGGTTGGGGTTGGGGTTGGAGATAGGGGGGAAGGCATGGCGAGCTTCGAGTTACTGGATAATATGTTTATGGAGAGAGGGGGGCAGCCATGGTGAGCTTCGAGTGGCTAGATATTTTAATAGGTGAGACATCTTGGTTAAATAAGTAATTTTAATCCTATCTTGTCAAGTTTTTAACTAAAGGACCAAGTATGAAATATTTACAAAACTCAAGGACTTAAATGAAGGATTTTTAAAATCATGGACTTGTGCGATATTATCCCTTAATCTCAAGCCTGGACGAAATTTACTCTTTTTTATGCACATCACTAGCATGATACTTATGTGTTTATCATGAAATACATAGTTTGTGGTAGACATGGTTTCTACTATACGGCTATTTGCATACATATTGGCTTGTTTAATTTTCTTTTTTTTTGATTAGCGACTTACTGTTTAAATTGAGTGTGCATTGTAGGGTGTTGGCCATGCTTTTGCTTTGGAATTTCGTAAAATGCTAATGAAGCTTCCAGATATGGAGCGGTTGCTGTCACGCCTCTTTGCGAGCTGGTAATTTGATATCATAGAATTTTGTAGAAGATTCAGCTTTACATAAATTTTTCTTGTGCAAACTCAAATCTGCTCTCTCACTTTTCTGCATTGACATTGTACCCTATATGCTTGCTAAACATCTTAAGTAGTGTTAGATTTTTCTTGTTTGCAAATGGTCATGATGTTCCATCACTTAGACTATGCTACTATATTTTATGCTGTGTAACCTTTAGTTTTCTTCATATCTAAGAGTAGTTTTACACGAGATTCAGATAGGAAGCAATCAAAGTGTTGTAAAGGTCATTGATATGATTAGTTGATCATTTATTCTTGCATCAAGACAACAATTTTAGAATTCCTTTGTATATTTAGGCACCTATTTATTATTTTTTTGTTGGATTCTATTTAGCATTGTACTTCTTTGGAACATCGGATCTCCTCTTTTATATATGGCAATGGTTTTATCATAACAAAGATTGAAGAAATTAGGGATTTCAATATTGTAACTACTACTATTGCCACAGCTTTCCTCGCAT
The DNA here is from genome assembly GCA_002786265.1 of Apostasia shenzhenica. Classification (NCBI taxonomy): domain Eukaryota; kingdom Viridiplantae; phylum Streptophyta; class Magnoliopsida; order Asparagales; family Orchidaceae; genus Apostasia; species Apostasia shenzhenica. Next base: position 983,365 of record KZ451896.1, read on the forward strand.
TCTCTCTACGTCTTTAAGGCCTTATTTGGTGCTGTGCCAATAAAAGTCGAATAGTTTTACTATAAATAAACCCAAGCACACAAATTCCCAAAATTAAAATTGATTTTCTTTCACATCTTACCCAAACTTTTAACATAAAAAATTAGTTCTTGCATTCTACACATTTTAATGCAATCAACTTTATTTCACATTTTAAACAAATTTTAATATAGCAAACCAATTTTATATTACATTCAATACACTTGTCCAGTCTTGAAAAAATTTGCCACAATTTAGCCATCTTACCAAACATAATTTTTTTTTTCATGGTAACGGAGGGATGTCGAGCTAATCTCCTTGAAGCGCTCACCGCCCAACCATTCAATCCTTACAAGCACCCGATCATGACCTCTTGCGCATCACAATTCACTCACGTCTTTTATAAAGGTAACAATCTCTTCACTATTAAAATAGGGACCCTGACCGTCAACACAGACTTGTCGATTATTGTATCCCCTCTTGTGAAGCTTGACTACCTCTAATCTCTCTATTCTATTACTCTATATCTAAAGCCCTTGGCTATGCTTTTGTCTTAGCTAGCCGACTTTCCAAGCTCAATCTTGCTGTAATAGGCTTGATGGGGCTAATTAGCTTGCCATGACACATGAGCTTCTTCCTCAGCTTTGGGGTGGTTCTATTTGCGATTGCAGTTTTCGGCGAATGTTTCTCAAAACGAACTTAGTAAAGTTCTTAGAGGGATGGCAACAAGAACATGGTGCTTAGGACGTGCTTGGTAGTTAGGATATTACATAGCCTTAAATATACGTCTTCTTAGTTGTAAACTCTAGAGCAACGTGAGCATTGAAGTGGAGTGAATAGGTTTCCTTGTGTCGTTTTCCTCGTGACATTGAAAGGAATTGAGAGGTATAATGAATTCCTCAATTGGCATCTTCCTAATCCCTCGAGCATTCTGCGAATCTTGTCTCTCTAAAACTGGTCCAGGAGGTGGGGTAGTCATGAAGGTCAAACTGGGGATTAGAGGCGTGTTAACCCCATGCTCACATTGAAGATGCACTAATCACTCTTTTGATTAAAGTTGGGAGAAGTTCTGTTATCTTAATAGTGTACAACACTTCTTATCTATCTCATTTTATCCTTTTTGTGATTCTTCATTGTTTTCTTACTTTTCTAAGGATGTCTCATTAAGTTGTTTTAAGGTGTCAACCCCAACCTCTATGCATTAAAGAGTTGTTCTAAAGTGTTAATCTTTTTTCAAAAGGTAAATTGCATTCGAGCCCCTGAGGTCGGAAGAGCGTTGCAAATTAGTCCTAACTTTTTAAAAACTTCGATTTAGGTCTTTGAGACTGCCAAAAGTCTACAATTTTGGTCCCAATTTAAATATAATTACTAATTTTTTACTAATATGTCATATGACTATTCTCATTTGTTAACTTTTTAATTTTTAGAATATAATTTTGAAATATTAATATTTTTTATTTTTACATTTTTAGTGCAGAGAAAGAAAGAAATGAGAGATTAAATCTTAGATTTTTGTTAAACTTTTAAAAAATTGTGAAAAAAAGGAGTGTAATGGTCCTTTAAAATATGTAAATGATTCAAACTAGTCAAAAAATAATCAAATTTTATATTTTTAATCGAAAAAATTAGTGAAAATGGTGAGATTCTAAATGAGGGACCAAAACTGTAGCACTTTCATAAAGGTACCAAAATGAAATTTTTAAAAGGTTGGGACTAATTTGTAATGTCCTTCCAACCTTGGGGGACTTGAATGCAATTTACCCTTTTTCAAAACCTTTTATGATGAGGTAAAAGTATAGTTTTTAGCCTATATTGAAATTATTCGCACAAATAATGTTATTGAGTACACCCCAGTCTGAGTTTACTTCTTTTGTGCCATTAAAAGGGATTCTTCATTAGAATTCTAGTCTAATTCATCTCAATAAAGTGGTGTCGCAAAGCACAAATATCTCCATTTACTTTATGTTGCATGCACTTTGATATTTGAGATTAATGTTTCTCTTCCTTAATGTAAAATACTATTTGTCTTTTAGTTAATAGACCATCCTTCTGCAATGCTAGAAATAAACCTCCCAACTCTCTTTTGTATCTTGACAAATAATTATTCTCTGTCAACCCTCGCGTCTTCGGTTGTGTTGTTTTATTCACAACAGGATTAACTGCATTTTATATCCAAATTGGCTAGTTGTTCTCTGATAGCACCTGCATGTTATTTGCCTTGGGGTTGAGAAGCTCTCGTGTAGAGCTACTTGATGCATCTTTCTTGGTAACTCTCAAACTCAGATGAGGTATTGATGTTATGATCTAGTATATTATAAATTCTATGTTTCTGTTGATGTTACTTTTTTTGAATTAACTTCCTTCTCAAAGGACTCCAGAACTCTTACTTCTCATTCTCTTCTACTTTTGGCACTCCTATACCTATGGATCATCCCATTCAGGTGTATATTCACTACTCTTGAGTGGCCGATGGTCTATGCCACCACCATTTACATGTTTTGAAGACTTGATAGGCACTAATCCCTTTTCTTTTTCTTAAAGATACCCTATTGCTCTCCCTTTTACTTTCACCATAGATGCCCCTCCATTGGATCTTCCTATTATCTTATGTAAAAGTAAAGGCAGCATGTTTCATCCTTTGTATTCTTACTTGATGTTTGACTATTTATCTCCATTCTTTTGTTTCTTTACTTTTACTTTATCTACTCTGATTGCACCTAAATCCTACAATGAAGCACTATAGATCTCTGAATGAAATTAGGCCATGGGTGCAGAGGTATCAGCATTTGTTACCATAGGTAATTAGGATCTGGTGTTTCCTCCGTGTAGTGTTTCCTTAGTTGGCTAGTTTCCTACAGATGCGTCTTTACTTTTAAGTTTACTCTAATGGAACCATTGACTTTCATAAGGCATGCCGTATAGTGAAAGGGTTACTGGGGTCTATGACGTAGACTATTTTGAGTCTTTTTTTTAACTCCCAGACTCAATTCTATGTGACTAAGTCCACCCTCTTTAGATCGATGTCAATAATGTTTTCTTGCATGGAGATCTATCTGAAACTATTTATATGGAATAACCTTTAGGATATGTAGCTCAGCGGGAGAATAAATTCTGTAAGCTTTGAAAATCCATTTGTTGTTTGAAATTAAGTCTTTGGGCTTGGTTTGACAAAATCTATAATGTGGCAAGTGAGGTTGAACTTTAAAGCAGTAATGGAGATCGTTATATCTTTGTGAGACCACTATTGGAAGTGATTAGAAAGGGATACTTGAAGTCAAGCAACATATTCAAAACAGCTTTGTTGCTAAAGATTTGGGTTATCCAAAATATTTTTTGAGAATTGAAATAACTTACGGTGAAAGTGATTTTGCACTCTCACAAAGAATATATGAAATATATTTGCTTGAGAAAGATGGGACTTCTCGGATGTAAATCCACTAATACACTAATGGATATTCGGCATATCATTTATGATAAAGAGCCTTTTGAGAATGCCTTAACTTACAAATGCTTGGTGAGTTAGCCGATCTACTTGTCTATGACAAGGTTTGATATTTCTTTTGTTATAGTTGTTAATTAGTAATCATTTGACATCTTTTTCAAATACTTAGGTACATCTAGAAGTGTCCTGGAAAAGGTTTGTTATACCAAGAAAAATATTCACCTTGATATTGAGGCTTATTTTGATGCCAAATATGTGGATTTGTTGATGATAGAAGATCCATGTTAGGGTATTATATTCGTGTGTGGAAATATGGTGACACAAAAGAATGAAAAGCAAAATGTTGTGGCCAAGTCTAATGTTGAATCTAAATACAAGGTGATGTCCCTTACTATTATTGAGATGATGTGGATTGAGATTATTAATTGTGTTGGGTTTTCTTGTTGAGCTATCTATGGTCTTACATTATGATAATAGGACTGTTATCTATGTAGTGAATGATCCTGTATTTCATGAGCACACTAAACTTGTTGGGGTAGGCTGTCACATCATTGGAGAAGTATTATCAAGGAAAATCATCAACCTCATATCAGAATTGAGGATCAATTTGCAGATATTTTCACCAAGGCTCTGGGACATTTTTGTTTCTCTTTTTTATGTGGCTAGCTGGATTTAGTAGATAAGTTCTAGCTTGAGGGAGAGTGCTAGAAATCCTTTATATATTTAGGCATGTATTTGTAATTACTCTTTGTTTTATCTCTTTATTTCTTGTGGAATTATGTTTACATTGTTTAGATTTGTACTCCAAACATTGTATCTCCACTTCTCATTTATGTACTTTTTAACCCACCACTTAACAAACATAATGGCCTTAGGTATCCAACATAGCTCTAGCCTGCCCCCTCCGCAACCTTCCCCTTCCCCTTCCCCTTCCCCTTCCCCTTGGTTGTGTACATGATGAAAATATTTATATCATGTAACAACCATTTACTTAGTTATCTTTTAGGTCATTTAAGCAGTGTGCAAATCTTAATGTTGAATCTTTAACTGCCCAAAGCTAGTAGTAATATATTTTATTGGGATGTTCAAGGTGCACCTTTTACTTTTGCATGTATCTTGGAATGTGGATAGTTTCTTATAAATAACTTAAATTGTTCAATTTGTGTACCTCTTGATGGTGGTGCATGCTTTGTAGTAAATGCTTCAAATATTTTGTATATGTCTTTGGTTTTAAGGAACAAGTCATGCTCAGCATTTTAATCCTTTTACTGAAATCAGACTGATGACAAACACCTCCTTGAAAGACAAAATATCCTATATTTTTTGGTGATATGATTTTAAATTCATCCCGTCTTTGCAAAATGAAGTACAAAGTTTTATAATGCATCATTCTACACCGCACATGTTCCTTAAGTCCATCCTCTTCGCTCATATCATCATCTAACTGAAGGCTTACATATTCATGGAAATCTAATTAAAATTCCAATATTAAACTTTGACTTTTAGCTGATCATTTACATATACTCCCATAAAAGCTTTTGGTCCAATTGTTGATTCCTTCATGTATTGGCTCTTTTGTTGGTACTTCTTGCAAAAACAGTAGTTAGAACAAGTTAGATTTGTTGAAGGTAGAGCCCAAGGATGTTCTTTAAAAAGTCATTAAACTCTGGAAGCATCTGGGAATTGAAATTGAGTAAGCATTGCATGGATTGACCATTGTGACCTTTACTTCTTTTCTTGGTAAACAACAGTGGGGCCTCTGGAAGAAATGCTGTTACGGTAATTCTCTATGAAGATGCTGCTAGGAAAAAGCTTCAGGATTTCTTGAGTGTTCTTCGTGGCTGTCAGTTAATGGTTCAAGCTAGCGCCTCACTGACAAACCTATTGGCTAGCACAGGCTGTAGCCTAATTCATCATTTATTGACACCTGGTATGGCCATTTATCCTCTAACTGACTAATAATTATTTTCCTTAGAATCTGTTTTTTCATCATCAGCTGTTTCTTAATTGTCAAAAGTTTAATTTTGTAACAGGCAAAAGGCTTCCAGACGTTTCTAAAATTTTAAATTATTTTGAGGAGGCATTTGATTGGTCCGAAGTTCAAGAATCTGGGCGCATTATACCCTGTGAAGGTTGTGATAGTGATTATGACAGTGTCTGCAAATCACTTCGTGAAGTTGAATATGGCCTGAAGAAGCACTTGATGGGTCAAAGGAAATTATTAGGAAATTCATCGGTAAAAGCTTTTTTTTCATCTTGCTTCTGCATGTGATCTGAATGTTCATTCTGAAATCTGTAGACATTAATACAACCTCTCTTAACTTGCCTTTCTGTAGATTAATTATGTCACTGTTGGAAAAGATTCTTATCTGCTTGAAGTACCTGAGACGATGTTGAATGTCATTCCTCAGGACTACGAGTTACGCTCATCGAAGAAGGTACATGAACTGAACTCTTTTTTCTGCAGTTATACTCATGCCATCCGTTCAATTAATCAAACTGAATTAGAACATGACTTTCCAATGAGCTCTTTGAGTGCTAACATGATCTCATCAGCTACATATCCTCTGTATGTTGATGCTTTGATAATTTTTCTGTTTGAAATTCTTGTTCTGTAGGGATACTTCCGATACTGGACATCAGAAATTAAGAAATATATATCAGAGCTTTCAAGCGCAGAAGCAGAAAAAGAATCCAAACTGAAGGGCATTCTGCTGAAGCTGATAGAGCAATTCTGTGAGCATCATAGCAAATGGAGGCAATTGGTTTCCGTTACTGCAGGTTTCATTTTTCAAACTGGGATGACACCTTATGCAAATATCTGAATGTATTTGTGCTCCATTTTATACTGTCAGATACTCGTTAAATTACTTGGCTTACTCTTTCCTATGGTTATCACTTTGAAAATTTATTACTTACCAACTGTTAAGGTGAATTTCACCATGTAAGTATGCTGTATGTTAAAACTTGAAGCCTCGATCATGTATTCAGTTGTCTGCTGATCGATAACTAATCAAGACAGTTCTTATTATGAATATGTACCACGTTTCATTCCAAAAGCATGAGTCTTTCTCTCTCCCTCAATTTGTGTTCCTTTCCGTTTACTTGCTTGCGCAGTGACATGACTTATATGAATATACATTACACATTCTTTTGTTCATTATAAGAGCTGCAGTCATAATGATAAAGGCTCTTGTATGGTTTTACTACATCTTTGGCCTCATTTGAACTCTGTGGCACGTTCTTTTGCAATTTAAGAAAAAGATGAAAGTATTCTTACTTGATATTTCTGCAAGACTGTATAGTCTTAAGACTAAAGCCGTCCAATTCATTGACGCAGAAATAGATGTTTTAATCAGTCTAGCGGTTGCCAGTGACTATTATGAAGGACCTGCTTGTAGGCCAATTATCCAGGAAGCAACAAATTCAAACAATAGCCCGTTCTTGTCTGCTAAAAGCTTAGGACATCCTACTCTACATAGTGATGCTTTGGGTAACGGCTCTTTTGTCCCCAATGATGTCAGAATTGGTGGATCTCAGCATCCCAGCTTCATTCTCCTCACTGGCCCAAACATGGGCGGCAAATCGACCCTTCTTCATCAAGTTTGCATGGCACTGATCTTAGCACAGGTATTGATTGCCTCTCTTGTGCATGAAATAGATGTTTCTGTATAGATTTATGTGAAAATTGTGGTTAAATTTCTATACTCTGAAGATCCATCAGTTTTCTCCATTCACTGCTTTGGTCCTTGAAATTTTTGATAAAGCTAGCATTGTGAGTCATATGGACAGTCTTTATTGATCATTTTACATCTTAAGAGATGACATAACCAGTCAAATATAATGTCGGGTGATTTTTAACTAAAATTCTGTCTTCTCATAGATATGCAGCAGAAAATTGACAAAACCTTGGAATTTATAGAAGGGTGATTTTTTTTTTCCTATTTGAGTAATGTTGTTATAACTTGAGAGGATCAAATTGCTGGCTTTTTCATAATAGTTGGGGCCAAAATAGGGTAATCAGAGGGATCAAACTATAAATATCTTCAAAATGTTGAAATCAAAGTATTCTATTGAAAAAGAGCATGCTGCCTCCTTGCTGGGAATACAATGTATACAATTTAAGTCCTTAGTTTTCTCTTTAACAATTTAGTACTTTTAACAGATTGGGGCAGATGTTCCTGCCGAGAGCTTCATGTTCTCGCTTGTTGATCACATCTTTGTTCGTATGGGTGCTAGAGACCAAATTATGGCTGGCCAAAGTACTTTCCTGATGGAGCTTTCAGAGACTTCTTTAGTGTTGTCTTCTGCCACTCAACATTCCTTTGTTGCCCTAGATGAACTTGGGCGTGGGACTTCAACATCTGACGGACATGCAATTGCTGGATCTGTTTTGGAATATTTGGTTCATAAAATAGAATGTATGGGCATGTTCTCCACCCATTACCATCGCTTAGCCGCAGATTTTGCCAAAGAATCTAAGGTAATAGTTCTTTTTTGGGATAATTTCAGGCACAATAAAAACAAAAAGATGACATTGCATGCTGAACAGCCAAGTATACTATTTACGTAAGTAACACTGGCATAAATACCAAGATGCTAAGAATATTTCATTAGGTTAATTTATTGTCTTGCTATGGTTGATTTTTCATTCTTTATCTTATTAATGTAGTGTTGATAATAATTATATTTCTAGTGCTGATTTGTGTACTAGAGTTTGTGTCAGTACTTGAGAAATAATTTGATAAGTTAAAGTCATAACTGAATATTTTTCATGCCTTTAATGAAAATAAATTCAGGTGCTATTGGTATATGGCACTTTGTTCGTTATTTGTATAAATAATAAAATTTGATATTATGTATATACATACATTTTTTATTTTTTTGGTTGTGTTATGCGTGCATTGTCTTGTCTATTTTTCTTATTTGGCCTAATTATTCTGCATTTTTTCGTTGGGCAAGATAACTTCAGTTGGTCATTTTGCTTGTAGGTATCAGTCTGTCATATGGCTTGCCAGGTGGGAATGGGAGCTGGTGGTGTGGAAGAAGTAACATTTCTTTATAGACTCTCACATGGCCCTTGTCCCAAAAGCTATGGTGTAAATGTTGCTCGTCTGGCTGGTATTCCTCCTTTAAATTTTTGTTATTATTTTTATTTTGCATTCATGTCATTATGATGCGGATGATAGAAGTTTTTCTTACAATGGTTTGGTTGGGGGTTATACATAAGATTTATTCTTTATTAGTGTCCTGCTCCTTTTGATTGTTGCCCATCACCTTCCTTGAGGAAGTTCCTCAAGTCTGAAGACTTTCCAGATAAACTATCTTGAGAAAATTTCATAGTCTTTCGTTTGATGAGATTTGTGGAGAATATTCAAATCCTCCAGTCAATTTGAGATTGAAGTCCCAATTATAACTTGAGGTGCGTGGTCTTGATTCTTTTAAGTTCGAGTCAAGAGAGAAACTTTGAGGAAAACTTATCCTAGCGAGCATCTTAAAAACGACTTCTCTCTCGAAGTCTCAAAACAACATATCAGCTGGGCACCTTAAATTACTACCTAAGTGCTCGAGAGTTCAACTTGACAACCATCTCAGGCTAAGCCTCAAGAAACAGCCTTAAGAAGTTCCTTCATGGTGTTCACCTCAAAGGATAGCCTCGTCCACAAGGAAATACCTTTAATTGATCGCACTGTGTTAGCCAACGATTGGAGCGATAATGACAGGTGGGATTATAGGGAATAGGAAACCCACTCTAGGGAATTGCTAGAGCTCGCTTCTCCTTACTGCTATTTGATAAGAGTGTAGTTGCCTAAAGCAAGGTAGTCTATAATAATATCTATTTTTTTGGATGTATTTCCTTCATATGAAAGGGTTGAGTCTGTAACTAAATCAGGTTTTGGATGTAGAAGTTTTACGTGTTTTCCTACCTCCTGCTAGCTCCTGCTAGTGTGAGAACAGAGGGAGGGATGGAGGATTACCTTGCCTTTTAAGAGAGAATCCCAACGACCCAAAACCTTTGCATTTGTAGTCTTCCATGAGAACGTTTACAAATTAAGTTGATATCAAAGCATTGATCCGTGTGCCTATAATGTTTCATAAAAATGCCTAAAAGAAACCAAAGAAAGTCTTCAGGAGCTCACCAGACATGGTTGCCCTAGCTTCACAACAGATAGCTATCATGGAGATGACCTACAAAGGATCTACCGCTGCCATGGGAGGCTTGACCACAAGAATTGAACAACTTTAGTGCAGATGGTGATGATGATGGAAAGGTTTCAACACCTCCAGTTGATGCGCCATTGCGTAAAACAATCCGGGAAGCCAAAGAGACTAAAGAAAAGGAACACAAGGTCCTTTCTGTGGAAACTCAGGAGTACTTCTTGGGACCAGAGGCTCCTCGAGAACTCAGGAGGAGACAAGCATTTTGCGTTGAAGCACAAATTGATCTTTCCTCTTTAAACGGGTCAATTAGCATTGAATTGGCCAAAACTTGGATCAACCAATGGAGACATACTCCATATACGCTACAAGAAGTACAACCATCCCCTATGCATGATTGAAGATGACAAACCACGTACCCCCGAAGCGACAACGAAGATTTGATGTGAGAGCAGCTTAACTAGTTCCTACGAACAAAGTTCTATACCATCAGCTTCAGGGAGGAGTAGTGGAGAAGATGGCATGGGCTTCTATACCATCAGCTTCAGGGAGGAGTAGTGGAGAAGATGGCATGGGCTGCACTATCGTCAAGGCTAGTTTGTCATAGAATATGTGATGAAGTTCCATCAGCAAGCTCTTGTATTGGGTGTATCCCTCAGTGACGTGCCCAGTCCGACCAAGTACACTATCAGACCCCACAACAATATTGCCAATGAGATAAAGCTGTTCATGTCAAGTGATATTGCTCAAACTATGTTGTTTGTAGTGACAATCTAGTAGAACCTCGGACTAGGAGAGTGATGACAAGCATAGCAGAAGCCCCTTTCTCGAAAGGTGGCTTCATGAAGAAGAGGCAAGAAGAAGAGTCCGACTAAGGCTGCTGGTTCTCCTCAAAATACCTCATTGATGGTGACAAGGCCTAATGTGAACAAGTATTTCATGCATTGCAAAATCCTTGAACACATTAAGGAGTTCTGGAAGAAGCACCCTGAATTCTTCCCCCTGAGAAGTTAAGGCGGCAGAGGACAAGGGAAAGAATTGTAATGTCCAATTACATGGGTTTTACCTATTTTTCATAGCAAATGGAAGCACACTTCTTTAAATGACTAAGTTGCCCCTAACAACAATGATATTGTTACCTCTGAGTAGAATATACACCGAGGGTGGTAACTGAGTATGAAGATTTAATATTTAAAAGTTAAGCAAATTGTTAGAACCTTCTACAACACCCCTTGTCGAACAACAGCCCTTTGTCGAACAGCTTCTCAAAGAGATATCACCAGATCATATCCTCCGTACTACTGTGTCAACTCAGCATTTAAGGTGGCATGAGAGTCCACTGCCTAATCGTCCTTTGCAGGAATAGGTGTCAGATGTGACACTGTACCTATTATGTCCCCTCCTCTCCAAGTTATAAATAAGGAGGAGGAGGAGAAGCTGGGGACTCTTTTTTCTCTCTCTGGCCGAGCTGCACCTCTCTCTCTACCCTCTTTCTCTCTCTTGTACTCATTCGGTCTCCATTTAGAGACCCTTAAGCTTTGTAAGAGGGGGGATTCGATTAGTGGATTTAAATCGCCTAAACGGCGTCGTGGTTTTTCCCCCGAATACTCGGGTTTCCAAGTAAAAATTGTCTTATTTCATTCTATTTTTGCATATTTTTTGTATCAACAGTGGTGCCCTCATGCAGGACTGAAACCCTCACTACGTGATATTTCCTTCTCTAAAACCCTCACTACGTGAGAACTCCTCTAAAATCCCTTCTCAAAGTCCCAGCTTACGGTCAAGACAGCTTGGTGACGAGCAGTCAAGGGCAAACCCCTTCTCAAAGTCCCAGCTTACGACCATGGCAGCTCGGCGATTAAGGGTGACCTCTTCTCTAAAACCCTTCTCTAAAATTCTTTCTCAAAGTCCTAGCTTATGGTCAAGACAGCTTGGTGACGAGCAGTCAAGGGCAAACCTGATGCGGGACGGAAAAAGGATGCCAATGATATTTATATTTATATTCAGCAAAATCAATTAACAAATTATTTTAATTAAGAGAAAAATATTTTCTAGATAAATTATATGATAAATAAGATTTTTGAATCCCACAAATTAAGATATTTTAAAATTAAAATTAAATTGGATCGTATGATAAATAAGAATTTATCCACTTAGATTAGGGCGTCAATTTAAATTCAATAAATCAGATCCGAGTTTCAGGAATTTAGGACAGACGTCTCACAATTAAATTCAACAGTAATTGACACACAAGAAATATCGGGTCACACAATTAGAGCCAAATAAATAATTCAAGTCAAGCAAATAATTTATATTGAAATCAAATAATCAGCTTAGTGGGGTTCGAGGAAGAATTTACCCAAGGTAGACGAGTGCCGAGGCAGAATCTCCCAAGCTGAGCGGGCAGTGAAGAGGGCGAAGGCAAGGCTGACGGAGCGCGTCGCCGTAGCGCACAAGCGAGGGAGACCGTCAATTAGCAGAGTGGAGGCGGCAAAGTGGGGTGATCAGAGGAGCGAAGTCGAGGTGACCGGTAGACCTGGGCATCTTTCGGGCTCGGGTCGGGTCAACTCGGGCCAGGTCACCCATTGAGTATGTTAAATCACACCCATATATATACATTCGGGTCAATTTACGTGACAAAGCCCAACATGGCCTCGGGCCGGGTCGGGCCGGGTCGACCCGAATGGTAAACTCTTCTTAAAGTAAAAAAATTATTATGCTTTTGTTTATAACAAGCTTTAACTCCAAAAATATTAAATATCAATATTACTGTATAATTTGAATTTTAAAATAATATAAACATTTAAGCACCATATAAAATACCATATGAAAATTTAGTTTTTGTAATTTTATTACAACTCTACAACATAAAATCATAATTATAAAATTATAAGTTAGCTTTAGTGCCGGGTCGGGTCGGGTCAGGGCCCCGATGTCATGCCCAAGACCGATCATGAAAATGATCGGGTCGGGCCGGGCCGGGTTAAAAGAATAATATGAAAATTTTATCACAACCCAAGCCCTAAATTTTTCGGGTCGGGTCGGATCGGTCGGGCGGGTCCCCGGGCTCGTGCCCAGGTCTAGTGACCGGCGTCGCCGGTGGCTGGCGGATCGGCTGAAACAGAGGCGGTGGCAATTGAGCGCCTGTAGGTGGCACTCGGGCGTACCAAACGGTAGAGCAGAGGCGACAGAACCCCGCTGTCGGAGCGGCAATGGCGTCGCCGGAGATCGGAGAGCCGTCTGGGGCAGAGGCGAGTGGAGGCGAGGCACGACGGTCGGCAGGCGAGATTGGCGGCGCGGGCGGAGCAACTGCGGGCAACGCGCGAAGACGGGCTCGGCGAGGGGCGCAGCCGGCGGAGGAGTGGGGCGAGGAGCGACGGCGTCGCCGGCGCTCGCCGATGCTCGGCGGGCCTGGATTTTGGTTGAGCTGAGGGAAGGAAAAGTTTTTTTAAATTTTTTTTTTTTTTTTTTTTTTTGAAAAGTGGATAACTAAGCTAATTTGAGGATTCTCACCAAAGGCTAACCCTATCCTTTCCTTCACCGGAATATCAACCCCTTAACTCGGATCTAGGCGACCTCTTTATATAGAGAGATCCCATGTAGAAATTTGAAAATACAATATTAAATGCAGAAAATAAAATACCAAATAAATAAAAGCAAATATGAAACTAATTCTATTACAATAAAATAAAATTAGCTCCAAATGTGGTGAGTCTTCAAATCTTCCAGATATGCTCTGAATCAAATCAAATCAAATCAAATTTAAATAAAGCTAATATGAAAATCTCTAATAGCTCTAATTAATTTGAATTTGAATTTTGATTCAGCACATGACGTCATCCTAGCCATCCGATTCAATGTTGATCTATGTCCCCACCAAAACCCCTTCTCAAAGTCCCAGCTTACGATCATGGCAGCTCGGTAACTGAAAGTCAAGGGTGACCTCTTCTATAAAACCCTTCTCTAAAACCCCTTCTCAAAGTCCCCGCTTACGATCATGGCAGCTTGGCGACTGAAAGTCAAAGGTGACCACTTTATTAAAACCTCTTCTCTAACAGCTTCCATGGAGCAGTTCAACTACGAGGAGCTAATGACTCTGCAGGGAGTAGTCTCATCTCTAAAACCCCTCGTCGAACAGCTCTCCTCTAACAACTCTTCTCTAACAGCTTCCATGGAGCAGTTCAACTACGACGAGTTGACAACTCTGCAGGGAGTAGTCTCATCTCTAAAACCCCTCATCGAACAGCTCTCCTCTAACAACTCTTCTCTAACAGCTTCCATGGAGTAGTTCAACTATGACGAGATGACGACTCTGCAGGGAGTAGTCTCATCTCTAAAACACCTCGTCGAACAGCTCTCCTCTAATAGCTTCCATGGAGCAGTTCAACTACGACGAGCTGACGACTTTGCAGGGAGTAGTCTCATCTCTAAAACCCCTCGTCGAATAGCTCTTCTCTAACAGCTTTCATGGAGCAGTTCAACTACGATGAGCTGACGACTCTGTAAGAAGGATTTTCATGGAGGTCCACTAAAACAGCATAATCGAAACTTGCACGTACATCAATGTATGTTATGCTCTGGAGGGGGACATGTTAGAACCTTCTATAACACTCCTTGTCGAATAGCAACCCCTTGTCGAACAGCTTCTCAAAGAGATATCACCAGATAATACCCTCCGTACTACTGTATCAACTCAGCATTTAAGGCGGCATGAGTGTTCACTGCCTAATCGTCCTTTGCAGGAATAGGTGTCAGACGTGACATTGTACCTATTATGTCCCCTCCTTTCCAAGCTGTAAATAAGGAGGAGAAGCTGAGGACTCTTTTTTCTCTCTCTGGCCGAGCTACACCTCTCTCTCTCTACTCTCTCTTTCTCTTGTACTCATTCGGTTTCCATTTAGAGACCCTCAAGCTTTGTAAGAGGGGAGATTCAATTAGTGGATTTAAATCGCCTAGATGACGTCGTGGTTTTTCCCCCGGATACTTGAGTTTCCACGTAAAAATTATCGTCTTATTTCATTCTATTTTTGCATATTTTTTGCATCAACACGAATGAATGGATGTACTAGTGAAATGCATTGATACCTCAGAGAGTTTTGCAATTATTCAAAACAAGGATCTAGATCCAATGCACCTCATATTTCAGGGTATTAATTTATTAAAGTAAAATTAACATTATCAGCAGCAGCAAATGAGAATTAAGATTGGTTTGTAAACTGACCATAACTAGTTTGTATTGATTTCATCAAAAAAAAAAAAAAAACTAGTTTGTATTGAGCTTTTATTAATTATAACGATGATTTGTCATGATTATATTGCATGTGCTGAATTTAACATATCTTGAAATCCAGGGGTTCCTACCTCAGTTTTACAGAAAGCCATGGCAAAGTCAAATGAGTTTGAAGCTATCAATGATGATCGTCAACATGGAGTGGGAGAGCTTGATATATTCCTGAAGGATAAACAAATGGCTGTTATCAAGGATCTGATCCATGTGGTCAAAACCTGGAAACATCAGAGGGATTCTGAGTATATTAAGCTGGATGTGTTGCAAGAAATCCAGCAGAGAGCACAGCTGCTCTTGGTGGAAGGCTGAAATAAATGAAATCCGGTAGTATTTTTTTTTTTTTTTTTTTGAAATATGGGTAGTGTGGTTTTTTATGATCAACTTGTGTCTGGGTTATGAGTCATGTAACTACTGAGCTTAAAAGCTTAAATTAATTGGTAATCATTATTCAACTTTGCATTAAAATTGGAGTTCTGGAGCTCAAGCCCTGGATCCTTCATTTATCTGTATCATAAAGTTAGTCCATGTGAATGTTGGAAAAATTTTAGAAATAGATTCTACAAAAACTTGTTGATATGGTCAAACATCTAAAGACAATTCTGTATGTTCTTTTCATTACAGTATTTCGTGATCTTGTTGATGATTTTGATATTAATGTGATGGACCTTGATATTTGATATTGATCTTCTTATTATAACAAGTGTGCTTTGCATAAGGAGAAATTATAGATTTGGGGCAACGTAATGCACCAGATTTTCAAGTGCCAATTAGTGTGTGATGTGGCAGCATATGGGATCAAGTGGCTAAGTGGAGTATGAAATGATGTTAACTTGCCATCACAAGTAATATGCAACATATGGCTTATATTTTTGGCTTGCGTGGCATATTTTAGCCATTATCTGTTTGTTTGTAAGGTTTAATTTAACAAGATTAAAATTAAACTTGGATAGAGATATTTTTTTATTGAAAGTTATGAATGATGTGAAATAAAATTAGTTATTATATTAAGATATGTGAGGGATGTGATAAAGTTAGTTATTATTTTGGTAATATGTGTAGGAGATGAAATAAAGTTAATTTTTAATATTAAATTTTATGTGATGTGATATGTTTGTTTAAAATTAAATCAGGTCAATTTTTAACTTCTAATTTTTAACTTCAAAACAAATAGAGGGCCAAAGCTAGCAAATATTTGCTAGGTAAGATTGAAATATGTTACGTAAAAGCTGATTTCAACCTTTACAATAACAACTAAGCCTTTATCGCACTAGGTGCGGTCAACAACATGAATCATTTGTTTCTATTACACTCTATTAGTTAATAAATTCTAATTTAGCTCTAGGTATGTAAGATTTGTTTTATAATTTCTTTTTATGTCTTTTTTGGTCTCCCTTTTCCTCTTTTTATATGAATAAGGTCCAATAATCTTTCTATACTACAGCTTTTATTGACTTTGATTTATGTCTGTTGACGTAGGATGTGGGGGTTCCAGGAAACACCAAAGAGAAAGAGAGTTCAAGGAGACGGCGACGCGCAAAAAGGGGGTGAGCCTGTTAATGAAAGCTCAAGGAGGGAATCAGTTCAGAGCATCCAGAGAAACACACAGAGGTTTAAGGTGGTTCAGGGAGATAATCCCCTACGTCCACCGGACGATCAACGAAGAGGTTTCACTAATGAAGAAAAGTAGCCTTGAAGCCTTGTACAGTGTTTTAGAAAGAAAGAAGAAGAAAAAAAGAGAGAGCTCCTCAGTATGGGCTCTGTTACAATGAGAGCGGGGGAGTCTCCTGGTCAAGTTGTTCTTTGATCCCTCTCTCCCTCTTCCTCTTTCTCTGGTGAACTGTTCAGTGGTATTTATAGTTGTTGGAGTGTGTAGCTTCACCCTGGTTTTTCGGAGAAAAGGTGATGGACAGGCTCTGGGTTCGCGCCGTTTGTCTGCCACCGGAGAGGCCTGCCGCTGAGAAGGGAGGACGATAGCTTTTAATACTGGTACTTCTTCTTGGGATCCGTGATAGCTGGAGCATGCAGATCCTTGATTTGTGGGTCTGGGAAAAGGTGCTTTGTACGGGGAGCGGCGCGGTTAGGTGGAGCTGATTGTGACAGACATTGCTCCGTAACCTCGTGCCCGATGTTATCAGGGGTGTCCGGGGATATCGGGAACGAGGTTAGGTTGAACCGTCGTGGCTGAGGTTTGACCTGATCAAAAGTCCTGCAAAGTCAGACGGATGAGTCAGCAAATCAATCAATCAAATGGAGGTCAGCCGGCGCCACGTGTACGGTCAGGATGCAGCGCATGAACCACGAGTTAACATCAGCCCCCCGCATTGTCAGGGCGCGAATATTAATATGGGTTCTGGAATGCGAACCGTCGCGAGGGTGGACACGCTGCCCAAGGCCTGCAAGGATAAGATGGGGGCGGCTCCCGCCGATTCGTATCCTTGTGCCTTCACTCTGAAGTTTTCCCCTACAGTAGAGAAAAATTTGTTAGAGAGATGGAGGAAGAAGGAGAATGGACCGCCCTAGTGAGTATTTCAAAGAAGAAGAGAGCAGGCGGAGCTCTGGCTGAGGCTCCTCCTCCGGAAAAGAAGAGGCCAGAGGTGCTGCCGGAAGATGTGCCGCCTGAAGAGGTGCCGCGAAAGGAGGCGCCGACATACGCCGGGGCGGTTCTTAGTGAAGAAGTGGGAGCCCCGGCAGCCAAGGTTGCCGGCGTTCTGGCGCGAGCACTGGAGTCCGTGCAGGAGCCGGTAGGCACGGAGGCTGCTGAAGTGGTGGTTGTTGTTTCTGATTCTCCTGCCAAATCGCCTTCAGAGGCTAGGGTTTTGAAGGAGGTGATCTTGGTGGGCAAAACACCTGCAGGAGAGAGGCTGGCGCCGGGGAAGATCCTGCTCAAGGATGAAGAGATTGAGCGGCTCCTTCCCGGATTTGGGGCCTCCTTTAGAGATGTGAGGGAGCCACCCCTGGTGGTTTGTAGACCTACTTCCCTTGGTGTCCCAGTCCCTGCTTCTGAGAAGAAAAGGAAACCCCTCCTCCTTTCTCTTCCTCCATTGAGCCCCCGAAGAGATGAGGAGAAGGAAGAGAAGGATAAGAAGAGTGAGCAGGAGGAAGGCACCAAGATGGAGGAGGTGGCTAAGGGGAAGAAGGGAGAGTCCCTTCTCACTGCCTCTGTAAGTGCTCCTGGCATTGAAGGGTCAGGAGGCAAAGTAGAGGAGGTGATTAAGGAGAAGGGGAAGGTCCTTCCAGCTGCTTCCAGGACCATCTCCGATACTGACCGGGCCTGGAGTGTGCTGGGAGACAGATTATGCGAGATAAGAAGGGAAGAAGAGAAGATTTTGGGGAACACTTCTAAGGTTCTAGAGGTGGTAAGATCTCTGAAGGGCAAGGAGGAGGTGGAGTCCCGCTACCTTCAAAGGATAAAGGAGTTGGGGGGCGCTTTGTCTCAAGTTGCAAAGTGCTCTCTAAGTGATCAAAAGGAGGAGCTAGGGAAGTTGCATCAATTGGAGGGTAAGTTGGCTTCCCTAGCTCTGGTTAACACAGAGTGAGCGAATAAAAGTGAGATTGCGAGAAGAGAATTCCATCGGAGTCTGTCAGATGCGAATCAAGCCCATTCTGTCCATGTCAAAGACCTCCAAAAAAGAATAAGGGAGTTGGATGATGAGAGGGAGGCTTTGAGAGAGGAAAGAAGGCGGCTGAGGGAGGAGGTGGCCAAGGCCAGGGAGGCTTCGTCAGGGGCGAAGGAGGCGGTCTTCGAAGTTTGCCGCCGGGAGGAGCTGCTGAAGTCTGAGGTCCGTTCTCTGCGGGCCTTGGTGGAGAACAGCTCTGGATGGCGGGGACGACGTATGGAGAATCTGGAGGAAGCGGTGAGGAGGGCGGTGAAGATCGTCAGTGCCTCACCAGTGGGTCACTACGTGAAGAGCCAGGCCACTTTCGATGTTCTTCTGCAGACGTTGGTTGATGAGAACATCCTGGATCAGGAGAGCATCAGAAGCCCTGCGGTTCTTCCCTTCTGTGGTCCTAAGGGACCAGACAGGTTCTTTGACGTCGGGAGCCACTACCCAGAGGAGATTCCTCCACCAAGGTCCTATGCAGGTTGGGGGCATCAGCCACTTCCCCCTCGTAGGAGTCCTGAAGAAGGCCAGACCACTCCTCTTGAGGCCAGATGGTTGGGACGAACGCCCCCTTCCCCAGTCCAGCAGCAGGGTCAACCAGGGAGCCAGAAGTGACCTGTCCCTATCCTCAACCAGTTCCTCAGCCTTATATGTTTTAGGGAACCGTAGTCAGAGGAAGGGGGAGATCCTCTTCCTTTGCAGCACTTGAAGGATCCATTTCTCAAATAGATAATCCCAAGAAGTGACGAAACTATTGTTGAGGCATGGAAACAGGAGTTTCTGGGGTGACCTGCTGTTCTGTGGTGAGGAGAGTAGTAGGTTGGTCTCAAAGAGGAGAGGTCCTTTGGCCAGGAGATCAGGGTTACCACTCCAGGTGTCCAAGTTCTGTAGCCTTGTATTTTTCTTTGTTCTTTTTCCTGTACTCATAAGAGGAACATGTGAGGATAAAGAAAAATGAGTTTGTAATAAGTTTTATCATTAATGAAATGTATTTTTCTTCTCAAAAACTTGTCATGAATTCTTGTTTTGTATGTCTTTTCTTTCGTCTTTGAAGCAGGTACCACGAAGTTTATGAAAAGAGAACATGAATTCATAAGTGAGTAAAAACCCAACAAATGAACTAAGAAAATTTCTAAGCAGAAAGATGAGATAGATGTCCTCGTGCACGATACTAGAGTATTGGGCATAAGAAAAAGAAAGCTATCCCCGTGCACGATACTAGAATATCGGTCATAAGAAAAAGAATGACCATCCCTCGAACCCTTGTGCATGATAGCTAACTATCGTGGACAACATACGACGAAATGAGGAGAAGCGATGCTTTGATATCCATGCGTCGCTTCGAGACCCGTGCGCCGCTTCGATTCCTGGGATTGTCAGAGAGTACGAGCGGTCTGATGGCGCCTGCGCAATCGGACGGTCAGAAGGTGAAAGGGCGCAGCTGTTTTCCTTTAAAAAGGGAGAACTTGCTCTAGGAGCAGCTGACGCGCCCGTTTACCCTCAAACCCTAAGAGAGAGAGAAAAAGAGAGACCTCACTCCGTTCCCTGCGAGACTAAGCCATGGGAGGGGGAGAAATCGAGTGGGCAGAACTAGCCACCCAGTTCCACAAGGATTTCAGCTACCAGGAGAGTCTCTTGATGGAGCACGAGGTGCTCAACACCACCAGGGGTTTCAGAGGAAACCCCAACCTGACGATCATCCCTCCTTTCACCGACCTCCGACCGAACCGCCCCCCCAGAGGGCTGTCTGCGTTTACCGTGCTCAAGTGGAGTACGGCTTGATGCTGCCGCCGCAGTTGGTGTTTAGGGAGATCCTGAACTCCTTCTAGCTCGTTCCCGCACAACTCTCTCCCAACGCCATTGCCTACGTGTATTCCTTCCTGAAGCTGTTGCAAGCTCAAGGGATACCGTGGACTCTGAAGTTGTTCAGGAGTTTGTTCAGTTGGATGATGGTGCCAGGGTACGGGGGGTGTCTGGCCTTACGGTCGAAGACAAGGAAGGTCATGTTCTCGGGAGCGAGTAGTTCTCACTCTGACTGGAGGGACTACTATTTTTTTGTCGGATGTGATTTGGGGATCCCTTTGACGCCCTAGGTGTGCCCTCCTGAGTTCTCTGGTGACGTCAGGTGGGTGGTAGCAAGGTTTTCAAAATCGAACCGGACCGGGCGGTTCAACCGGTTCAACCGAGAACCGGCCCAAGGTCCGGTCTGGTTCAACATTAGAACCGAAATCAGCTAAAAATAAAACCATGAACCGGTCGATTGACCGGTTCGATCTTCGGTCCGGTTTTGAAAACCTTGGGTGGTAGGGCAGGACACCCTAAGGAACTTGGAGAAGTTGAAGGGGCGGAGCTGGCCCCTAAAAGATTTTCCGAGGCATGTAAGGAATGATATATCCTTACATGCTAAGACGCTGGGATACAACGTCTTGAAAGAAGTCAACCCCCCCCTCTGGCATAGTTATGATGAGGAGAGCCAGGAAGGGGCATCCTCCTGCCACCCAACTCAGCAAAGAGGCTGCTGCGGAGGGGGAAGGAGAAGAAGTAGGGGTTCCAGAGCCGGTCTGCGGCGGAGCCGTCATCGATGTGGTATCCTCTCCTGAGGATGCTGCAAACGACAAAAAGACATTGGCTGAGCTGGGTTATACAAGGAAAGGTAAGGAACCTATGCCAGCTACCAAGCCCAGGCAATCCCTAAGGGTAGTGCAGGGATTGTCATAAGGGGAAAGGAGGAAGGCAATAAGGCCGCCGCAGGCCAAGAACAAGAGAAGGTGGAGGGACCCTGCCTTGAGTCGATTCCCCAGGAGGTCTCTGGAGAAAAAAGAGGTTCCTCTGGGAATACAGAGTCTGAGCCCCCACAAAAGAAGGCAAGGAGTGTAGAGGAGGGGGGTTTCGCTACCAGGGAAGAGCATGACTGGCAGAGAAGTGTAGAAGCACAAACTTCGTCGGATTCTATGGGGATGAAGGTATAAGGATGGCGGTGAGGACGACCCGGGAAGATAGAAGATTGACCGTCGTCACCGTGCCATCTGAAAACAAAGGTCGAGTCTACCGGGGAGAGGTAGGCTTGGCCCTTGGGAGCGGTCTGGTGTCCAAGGATCTGGAGGAAAAGATGGAGAGCACCTCCACACTAGACCTGTACTCAGGATGCGCAAACAAAATAGCCACGGTAAGGATCCCTTTTCAAGTTTTCCTTAACCACTTTAATCCTGTGAACTGACTTGTTTTCGCTGCAGGATCTTGCTCGCTTGCCGTTGGCTCTGAACAGAGCCCTAAGGACCGAGGAGCAGGTGTTGGAGCTAAGTTCTCAGTTTGCGGCGAAGTCTTCACAGCTTGATGCCATTGAAGAGGAACAGACCAAGTTGCTAGAGGAGAAGGCCAAGGTGCAAGAGGAGAAGGCCAAGCTACAAGAGGACCTTGCAGTTCGCCAGTCTGCCCTGGTTTCGGCAGAGGCCGACAACAAAGTCCTGCAGAAAAAAGCTTGTCGAAGCCGCCGAACGGCAGGAAGCCATTATCGCGGAGAAGTCCATGGCTGCCGTGGAGGCCTACAAGACGAGTTTACCCTGTAAGAAATTAAGGTTAGAAGGGATCAGGCGATCATGGGAGGGACTGGCTTCCACTTTAATTAAAGGGGGGAAGGTTACTGTCGCCGAACTTGAAGAAGTGGATCCTTTCCCTTGCATGGCTGCCGATCCCACTTACAAGGAAGAGGGTTTTGACCTGCTTGACGAACTTATCCATTGAGTATTTAGGCTCTTGGATAGGGCCGACAGAGGGTAGCTCATTTTCCTTGTAAGAGTAGTGAATTTGTAATCCTCTTGTAAATTTTTGAAAGAAATAATAGAAAGAAACCTCCTTAATAAGATAGAGCCTTTGAATCATATAGAATAGCCCAAGCTTAATTTGGAACTTCCCGAAGTTCATATAGGTAGGGGATAATGATAACAGGAAGGATCCCGTATAGGAGGGGTTATCTGACCCAATGCCACAAGGACTTGAACGTCTGAAACATCGTGCCCGATGTTTGTACTTGCAAGGGCTAACCTCAGGGACCCCCTTCAGTAGGGTTATAGATATTCCTTTGTAAACCTGCATAGAAAAAGTAATGATAGTAGTGGAGATCCTGCTTAGGGGGAGTTATCTGACCCAATGCCAAAAGGACTTGAGCCTCTGAAACATCGTGTACGATGTTTGTACTTGAGGCAAGGGCTGACCCTCTTGGAATGGCAGATCCTAGTGGTAAGCGAAGGCACCCAGCTTAGAGGGGACCTGTATCGTAAGTCGATATCAGGGACTGGCCTAAGGTTACGAGCAGGCCTTCAGACCTTCCGCTGGCCAGATGGGCTTATGGAAGGGTCCCAGATGTTTGTAGGAAATCCCGCCTGCCAGGCACAACTAGGCTTGGTGATCACCGTATAAGGGCGGTTAGTGATTACGGGATCATCGTGTGCGAGGTCCGGAACCTCGGGTACGATGATCGAATCTTGAGTTTTGAGATCATACCTGAGCGACGCTTAGGTCGATACGAGTATCTCAGTATGTATTTGACAAATGCAGGATTCACTGTCATAAGAACTCCGGAGTCTGAGAAATAACCTTTAGGATAGCATAGAAAGAAATCCAAATGTCTGAAGAATATCCCAGAACTTCTTGATTGAGTCTGTGTAATAAATTCTCGAATGAATCTGTACAGGATGAATGACGTATAAGGAGTATCAAGATGAGTTGCCCTTAGTCCTTTGGCGTAAAATTTCTTTAGGTCGTCCCCACTCCAACTTCTGGGGATTTGAATGCCTTCAGAAGTCATGAAGTAGTATGCATTTGGTCCAATAACCTCGCGCACGATGTAAGGACCTTTCCAATTTGGCTCAAGCTTGGGAACCCCCAAATTGCTGCCAGCGAGAAGTCGTCGCTTGAGAATCAAGTCCTCCTGATTGAAAGTTCTGGGGTTAACCTTTCGGTTGAAATATCGCTCCATTCGACGTTTATGCTCCAGGCGTTTGAGTGCAGCCAATTCTCTTTTTTGTTCTAGGAGATCCAGGTCGACTCTTCGTGAATCATCATTTTCATCCACCCATGTTTGCAAAGCCTCGGGTTCGAAGTTGGCTGCAGCTTCTATTCTGAGCGAGAAGTGCTCCAGCTCGACTGGTATGACAGCGTCCATCCTGAATGAGAGGGAGAAAGGGGACTCCTGAGTAACCTCGGAAGGAGCCGTGTTGCAAGCCCAAAGAGCACCTGGTAGTTCTTCCGGCCAGCGGGCTTTGGCACCGTCTAGGCGTTTCTTCAGGATGTTTAGGATTTTCTTATTAGCGGCCTCCGCTTGACCGTTGGTATGAGGATGCCAAATAGAAGCGTACTTGAGATTGATCTGGTGTTCTCCGCAGAAATCATGGATCCTCTGATTGGCGAATGGAGTGTCATTATCTGTGATTATCACCATTGGTATGCCATACCTGCAGACGATGTTAGCCCAAAGGAAGTTTTCCACATTCTGAGCAGTGGGTTGAGTGAGCGGCTTAGCCTCAATCCACTTTGTGAAGTAATCAACTGCGACGAGTATCCACTTGTAGTTCTTCATGGCTGTAGGCATTGGGCCTAGGAAATCCAACCCCCAAATAGCGAAGGGCCAAGATGAATTAATAGGTTTGAGATAACCTGCAGGCTGCCTTTGCATGTCGGCGTAGTATTGGCATTGAGAACACTTTTTCACAAACACCTGAGCGTCTTTGTGGATGTTGGGCCAGAAGAATCCTTGGCGTAGGATTCGCATAACCAGGCTTCTGCCACGAGCATGTGTTCCGCATTCTCCTCGGTGTATCGCTTCCATAACCTTTAGGGCCTCTTCTGGTCTTAAACACTTGGTGAGGGGCTGGGCATAGGATCTCCTGTAGAGCTCCCCGTCGACGACGGTGTACTTGGCGCAAACAAGTTTTAGCTTCTGTGCCTCTTGTCTGTTGTCTGCCTGAGTCCCATTTTTCAGGTAATCTAGGATTCTGTCCATCCAGCAGGGTGATTGCTCTTCAAAAGAAACTTCGGTGCATTCGAAACTGGGCCTTTCAAACATCTGGGTTCGACGGAGGTCAGGGAGCCCCTCTTTCGCAAGCTGGTCCGCCACTTGGTTCTCTTCCCGAGGTATGTGTGTCAAGGAGAAATCTTCGAATTGGGAAATCAAGGATCTGATCAACTGCAGGTATTTCTTCAAAACCTCGTCCTTTGCTTCAAATAGGTGGTTCACCTGATTGACGACTAACTGAGAATCACTGAATACTTATATGCGCTTCACGACCATGCTAAGAGCGAAATTAAGTCCTGCGATAAGGGCTTCATACTCTGCCTGGTTGTTTGTTGCTTTGAACTGAAGTGTCACAGCCTAATGAAGTGTAGCCCCATTGGTCTGGTTAAGAGGATTCCAACCCCCTGGGAATGTGATCAGGACGCACCGTCAACATAGAGGGACTAGAGGTTTGCCAGGGGCTTGACAGGTGGTGGCTTTGAAGTAGAAAGTTCGGCGATGAAGTCTGCCAGGGCTTGAGCCTTGATTGCTGTCCGTGGGACAAATCTGATATCATATTCACCCAATTCAATAGACCACTTGAGCAATCTTCCTGAAATCTCGGTGGTGCGCAGTATTTTCAGGAGTGGTTAATCTGTGACAACTTGGATAGTGTGGGACTGGAAATAAGGTCGTAGCTTCCTTGCAGTCGTCAGGAGGGCCAGAGCGAGCTTTTCCAGAGTAGGATACCGACTCTCGATATCCAGGAGCATGTGGCTAGCATAGAAGATAGAATGTTGTACTCTCTTCTCACTGTCTAGGAGGACCGCCGAGACTGCAGTGTCAAATACTCCCAAATAAAGTGATAGGACTGTACCTTTCTTTGGCGCTACTAGTATCGGAGCCGAGGTAAGATATTTCTTCAGCTCCGTAAAGGCTGTTTCGCACTCGTCGGTCCATTGACCTTTCTTGTTGTTGCGTAGACCATCGGTCACCAGCTTTTGAGATGAATCTGCCCAAACTTTTGATCCGCCCTGCTAGCTTTTGGATCTCTTTGGCTGTCTTCAGGGAGGGCATGCTCAAGATGACCGATATTTTATCAGGATTGGCCTCTATCCCTCTAGCAGAAACTAGGTATCCTAGGAATTTTCCCGAAGCCGCGCCGAAGGTACATTTAGCAGGGTTGAGCTTGAGGTTGTACCTTCGGAGGGTATCGAGCGTCTCCCTGAGATCACCGAGGTGCTCCGTCAAGGTTTTGCTTTTGACCAGGATATCGTCTACGTAAGCCTCGAGATTCCTTCCCCTTTGGCTTTTAAAGACGGCATCAATCATACGCTGGTAGGTAGCACCGGCATTTTTTTGGCCAAAGGGCATAACTTTGTAGCAGTAAGTGTCGTAGTCAGTAATGAAAGTTGTCTTCTCCTCATC
This sequence comes from Apostasia shenzhenica, assembly GCA_002786265.1. Taxonomy (NCBI): domain Eukaryota; kingdom Viridiplantae; phylum Streptophyta; class Magnoliopsida; order Asparagales; family Orchidaceae; genus Apostasia; species Apostasia shenzhenica. Next base: position 1,009,290 of record KZ451896.1, read on the forward strand.
TTCCTTGGCCATCCAGATCTGATGATACCCAGAGAAAGCATCTAGGAAACTCATAACCTCGTACCCGACGGTACTGTCCACCATCGTATCGATACGGGGGAGAGGATAAGTATCTTTACGGCAGGCCTGATTCAATGTTCTGAAGTCTACGCACATTCTTTACTTCCCATTGGCCTTCTTTGCCATGACGACGTTGGTTAGTCATTGGGGGTACTAGACTTCCCTAATGTAACCGGCCCCCAGTAATTTGTTAATCTCCTATTTGATGGCATCCTGCCTCTCCCCTGCCATTACTCTTTTCTTTTGTGCAATGGGGGAGATGGTCTGAGATTCATTCAAATGGTGCTCGCAGACAGCCCTGTCCATGCCTGTAACATCTTCAGGAGACCATGCAAAAACATCGATATACTCCGAAAGTAAGGCGGTAACTTTTGCCTGCTGCTTGTCATTCAGATAAGATAAAACATTTACAATTTTGGAAGAGTCTCCACCCCCTAAGGCTACGTTGATGACCCCTTCCTGCGGTATGACCGGTTGGGATTCTCTGGGATCCATTTGATCGACTACAAGCTGCACCGCTATTTGAAAACAGCGGGTAGCTTGCCTAGCGTCCCCTCTGATGGTGACAACGCCGCTGGAGGTCGGAAACTTCGCGCACAGGTGGGGCGTGGAAATCACCATCCCGAATGAGTTTAGAGTTGTCCTCCTTAGGATGGCGTTGTAGCCCGATTTAGCCCTGATGACTGCGAAGTTGACCATGCTCATAGCGTGGGTGTTGTCTTCGCCAAAGGAGACGGGTAGAGTGATGAATCCCAGAGGTTGGACCCTTTCATCGGAAAAACCGAGCAAGGTGGTCCCAGCGTGAAGGAGGTTCGTCTCTTTGAGTCCCATCTGGAGAAAGGTGGACTCAAACAAGATGTCGGCGGCGCTTCCAGAGTCTAGGAGCACCTGCCGAACATCGAAATCGGCGATGCGGGCGACCACCACTATCGGGTTGTTATGTAGATTGCCCTGGTGGGGGAGGTCTTTGGTGCAAAAAGTAAGGGGGATAGATGAGGCATGTTGCTCAGAAATACCGCCAACTTCGGCTGTTTGACGGTGAACAATTGGGTCAATGCTGAAGATAGCATTGATCGTTCTGGTGGCCGGGGGGTAAGGTCGCCCTAGTTGACTGGGGCCTGAAGATGGTAAGGCCTTGGCAGGGGCTTCAGTAACCTCGGGGGCCTTTCCCTTCTGAGCAGCAGTGAAAGTTGATGCCATCTGCATGAATTCTTCGAGCTTGCCCTGACTCATCAGCTTCTCGAGCAGGGCTCTAAGACCTCGGCACTTGTGAAGCCTATGCCCATAGTTCCCATGGAACTCACAATAGTCGTTGGGATCCACTATGGGCGGCGGCGCTGGCCTGGGTCCGGCGGGTCGGATCCAGCCCTGCTTGACGGCTGCCGCATAGACCTCAAGGAGTGGCCGAGAGAGGAAAAGCTTTGGAGGCGGGGCGCGTCGTGGCTTTTCCTCCTCTCTATCATGATGCCTGGCCACACGTATCCTTGTGGCCGAGGGTTCAGCATCTCGATGTTTCCTCTTGCTTCTCTCTTGCTTAACCCCGGAAGCGTCTGTGGGGGAGGATTCGACATCTTCTAGAAGCATGAATTGACTGGCCCTGGCCACCAGCTCTGGATAACTTCGAGGTTTGGCCAAGTGTAGGGATTTGGATCGGTCCCCTACCTTGAGTCCTCTACGGAAGTTGTGCGTGGCCATTGCAGACTCTACATCTTCAGCTTCTGCTGCAGCGGCGAAAAAGCGGTTGGTGTAATCCCGGAGGCTCTCTCTCTCGCCTTGCTTAATATTGGCGAGAACCATGTCGGAGATGACTATGCGGGTTCGTCCGATGAAACGAGCGATTAGCTCCCACTTCAGATGTTCGTAAGAAGAGATGTGACCCCTAGGCAGCTTGATAAACCAGCTGAACGCTGCCCCTTCAGAGTGTTGGCCAGGAGGTGGCACCTCGTGGCTTCGTCCGGCTGGCGGTAGCAGACTGCGGCCTCAAACCCCTGCACATGCTCACGGGGATCTGTCACGCCCTTGTAGACCTCCAGCCTGGGCGGCCAGAAGTCCTCTGGTATCGGGGCCAAACGGATGGCGTCGGAAAAAGGGGCATTTCCGTCCATCGGCCCAAAGAAGGGGTCAGGCCCATGATGAGGGGCTTGAGCGCCTTGAAAGAGGGGGTCTCTTCCGGCAAGGAAAGAAGGTAAAGCGGGTGGAAGGAAAGAAGGTTGTGGTAGTGGACAAGGTGGAAGAGAGTTTTGGCGAACCTCTTGGAGGCGGAAAGGACGTTTGGGTGGTCTGGAGTAACCAGAAGATTGGATGGAAGGTGCTGCGACCGGAGGTGCTGGTTCAGGAATTCCAGCGGCCGGAGGAAAAGGAGCTGGGACCGCCGCGACCGGCGGAAGTAACTCTAGGGCCTGCGACCGGTGGAGGAGGAACAGGAACCACCGCAACCGGCGGGAGAGGAACAGGAGCCGCCACGACCGGCGGGAGAGGAACCACGGCACATATCGGTTGAGTCTGTCTGAGGATTACGGCCTGCTGGGCTGTGAGGCCGGCGACCATGTCAGTGAGATTCGTGAGCATCCCCTGGAGATCTGAGACACGGGTGCCCCTGGAGGAAGAAGCAGATTCGGCGTGACGCCGGGAAGTTGAAGCTGAAGTTCTATCGTCCGGTGCTCGAACAGAGGGTTCTCCTGTATGCATACTGCGAGCAGCGGAGTTAGTTTTGCGCGTTCTAGCCACCATCTTCCCGGGTCTCAATGAAAGCACCAGAAGATGTTGACGTAGGATGTGGGGGTCCCAGGAAACACCAAAGAGAAAGAGAGTTCAGGGAGACGGAGGCGCGCAAAAAAGGGGTGAGCCTGTTAATGAAAGCTCAAGGAGGGAATCAGTTCAAAGCATCCAGAGAAACACACATAGGTTTAAGGTGGTTCAGGGAGATAATCCCCTACGTCCACCGGACGATCAGCGAAGAGGTTTCACTAATGAAGAAAAGTAGCCTTGAAGGCTTGTACAGTGTTTTAGAAAGAAGAAAGAAGAAGAAAAAAGAGTGAGCTCCTCAGTTGGGGCTCTGTTACAATGAGAGCGGGGGAGTCTCCTGGTCAAGTTGTTCTTTGATCCCTCTCTCCCTCTTCCTCTTTCTCTGGTGAACTGTTCAGCGGTATTTGTAGCTGTTGGAGTGTGTAGCTTCACCTTGGTTTTCCGGAGAAAAGGTGATGGACAGGCTCTGAGTTCGCGCCGTTTGTCTGCCACCGGAGAGGCCTGCCGCTGAGAAGGGAAGACGATAGCTTTTAATACTGGTACTTCTTCTTGGGATCCGTGATGGCTGGAGCATGCGGATCCTTGATTTGCGGGTCTGGGAAAAGGTGCTCTGTACAGGGAGCGGCGCGGTTAGGTGGAGCTGATTGTGACAGACATTGCTCCGTAACCTCGTGCCCGATGTTATCAGGGGTGTCCTGGGATATCGGGAATGGGGTTAGATTGAACCCTTGTGGCCGAGGTTTGACCTGGTCAAAAGTCCTGCAAAGTCAGACGGATGAGTCAGTAAATCAATCAATCAAATGGAGGCCAGCTAGGCGCCACGTGTATAGTCAGGATGCAACGCAGGAACCATGTGTTAACAATGTCTAAACTATCTAAGTCGATCTTCTTTGAGTTTATCCTTCTATTCCAACCTTTTGGGGATATACACATTTTTATTTTATTTTTTCATATGTATTTGCTCATCCACCTTGGCATCTTTATTTCTGTAATACTTATTTTATTTGTATATTTTTTTATAAGCCAACATTTAATATTATTTATTATTGTTAGTCTTATTATTGTTTTATAAAATTTTTATTTATATTTGAGTGATTTGTTTATATCATACAATACACTATAAGCATTTTTTTATTTTATCCATCTTGCTAATAAAATCACTATTTATTTTACTGTTATTTATTATGATTGATCCAATGTATTTAAAGCGCTCACTTTTCTTAATAATTTGACCACTAATTATTATATCACCAATACAAATATTTTTTTAATTAAATATGTACTTCATATATTCAGTTTTTGATTTATTAAGACGAAAATCTTTATATTCTTATCCATAACTTTAGTTTCTTCTTAACTCTATTCTAGTCTTATTATCAAGAAGAATATCATCTACAAAAAATATACACCAAGGCACTCCATATTGAATGTGTCCAGTTAAGACCTTCTTAACTGTTGTAAAGAGTTAAAGAATTTCTGCTTTTACCTATCTAAAAAATCTTATGTAGTAAAAAAATGCTCCTACGTAACTGCGATAGTGAGTTAACATCATTTCTCTTTCGTGTAATACATGTGCACGCATTTTGTGCTCATTTGCCTCTGAATCCTATTTTATACATTGCCCGAACCCAATAGTTTGTCAATGTATACAACAACAACAACAACAACCACCAAGCCTTAATCCCACTAGGTTGGGTCGGCTATATGAATTCTTTGTTTTCATTGCGCTCTATCAGTTACCAAATTTTTTTCTAAGCTTAAGTAATTAAGATTACTCCTTATAGTTTATTGTCATGTCTTCTTTGGTCTTCCTCTTCCTCTTTGTACATGGGCAAAATCTAATAACTCAATTTTTCTAACTGGAGCTTCAATTGGCCTACGATTTAGGTGTCCAAACCATCTAAGCCGACTTTCTCTAAATTTATCCTCAATTGGTGCAACACCAACTTTCTTTTGGATATACTCATTTCTCATTCTATCCTTTCATGTATATCCACACATCTACCTTAGCATTCTCATTTCTACAATATTTATTTTATTTATATATTTTCTTTTTACAGGCTAGCATTCAGCATCATATATCATCGCTGGTCTTACTACAGTTTTATAAAATTTACCCTTAATTTTGGATGAGATTTTTCTATCGCACAACACTCTAGAAGCATTTCTCCATTTTACCCATCCTACTTGAATCCTGCTAATAACGTCATTATCTATTACTATCATTTTGTATGATTGATCCAAGGTATCTAAAATGCTCACTTTTCTTGACAATTTGATCACCAATTATCACATCTCTAATATAAGTATTTTTTTTTTGACTAAATGTGCACTCCATATATTCAGTTTTTGATCTACTGAGATGAAAACTTTTAAATTCTAGAGCATTCTTTCAAAGCTCTAATTTCGCTTTAGTTCCCTCTTTAGTTTTCTTAACAAGGACAATATCATCTGCGAAGAGCATACATCAAGGCACTTCATCTTGGATATGTCCAGTTATGATTTCCATAATCAAAGCAAAAAGATATGGACTTAAAGCCGAGCCTTGGTGTAATCCAACTATAATAGGAAAATTCTTAGTTAAAACCTCCTTGTGTCCGTACACAGGTAACAGCTCCTTTATACATGTCTTTAATAACTTGAATATAAGTAGTGCAGATCTATTTTTTTTTTCTAAAACTCTCTAAAGTACTTCTCTTAAGACTTTATCATAAGCTTTTTCCAAATCATAAAAATCAAATGGAGGTTTTTCTTTCTCTTCTTAAACTTCTCCATTAAACTTCTTAATAAATGAATGCTTCTATAGTAGATCTACCTGACATAAAATCAAACTGATTCTCTGATACCTTAGTATTATGGCGTAACCTTTATTCGATCACTCTCTCCCAAAGTTTTAAAGTATGACTCATTAATTTAATTTCTCTATTTAGCATAATTCTGTACATCGTCTTTATTCTTATAAATAGGTACTAATATATTTTTTCTCTATTTATTTGGCATGCTTTTAGTCTTCAAAATCATATTAAACAATCTAGTGAGCCAAGAAACTCCTTTATCTCATAAGCACTGTCAAACATCTATTGGGATATTATCTGGTGCTACTGCTTTTTTATGTTTCATTTTCTTTAAAGCTTTCCACACTTCAGCTTTACTAATACGTTGGATGTAAGAGTAATTTTTACTTTCTGTTGGGGTGCTGAATTCCGTAAGATCAGTTGAATATTCACAACCTTCATTAAAAAGTTGTTGAAAATAACTCATTCATTTATTTTTGATATCTTCTTCTATGAAAAATATTTTTTGATCTTCATCTTTATTCTTGTTTTTCGATGATAGAAGAACTCTGAAGATTGAATTACCCATGTTCATAGTTTCATTATAGGACCTCTCCTAAGAGGAAGGATATCATAATGTTCTCTAACTAGATCTCAGACTATGCTCTAATAGTCTCCTCTAGTAGTTATATCTGTTATCAACTATGCACCACAATTCTTCTCCGCCCTTTTTAGAGGATAAGGATAAAGCAATGGAATTTTATGTGTGTCATGGCATATGTTAAGCTTTCTACTGTCCATGTGTAGGGGATTTTCAATATTACTTATTTCTTTTCTTTAGTAGGGTGAAACTCTACTTGATAGATAGTCAAACAAAGCTTTCTAGAGGAATGACAATTGGTATGATTTTGTCTATATTGATTGCTACTTTGCCTTTTCTTTTTATAACTATTTTGTCTATCAAAAAACAATATATATAAAAGAATTATGCAATTTCAAATGCACTTAAACATAACCTAATCATCCATAGCTTGTGTTCACACGTGGTTCATGCGCTGCATCCAGACCGAACACATGGCGCCTGACTGGCCTCCATTTTGATTTATTAATTTACTGACTCAGCTTCAGGTTTTGACCAGGTCAAACGTCGGACACGAGGTTTTAGCCTAGCCTCGTCCCCGATATCCCAGGACAGACCTGGTAACCTCGGGCACGAGGATATAGGGTACCGCCCGTCACAATCAACTTCACCTAACCCCGCCGCTCTCCGTACGGGCACTCTTTCCCAGAAAAGGTGCCAGTATTAAAAGCTACCATCCTCCTCGTACAGCCGCGGACCTCTCCAGTGACAGACAAACGACGCTCAGAGCTCGTCCATCACCTTTTCTCCGAAAAACCAGGGTGAAGCTACGCATGCCATACGGCTATAAAAACCATTGAATAGTCCCAGCTGGAAAGAGGATACACAGAGAGGCCCAAAAAGAAAGAAAAGCGAACATCAAGAGAGAGAGATACATAGACGAACAAACAGGAAGAAGGCAAGATTCAGGCTCTCAGATCCTGATATTCTGATCTCTTTGTAACAAAGCCCCAACTGAGGAGCTTTCTTTCATCTTCTTCTTCTTTTCCCTAAGAAAGCATTGTATAAGCCTTCAAGGCTACATTTTGACTATTAGTGAATCTCTTTGTTGATCGACCGGTGGACATAGGGGATTTTCTTCCTGAACCACCTTAAATCTCTGTGTGCTTTTCTGGTTGCTTTGAACTAATCTTCTCCTCGAGCTTTCATTAACAGGCTCACCCTCTCATTACGCGCCGTCGTCTCCAAGAACTCTCTTTCTATTTGGTGTTTCCTGGGACCTCCACATCCTACATCAACATCTTCTGGTGCTTTCATTGAGACCTGGGAAAATGGTGGCCAGAACGCGTAAAACAAACTCTGCTGCCCGCAGTCTGCATGCAGGAGAACCCTCTGTTCGAGCACCGGACGACAGAGCTTCGGCTTCCACTTCCCGGCGCCGCGCCGAATCTGCTCCTTCCTCTAGAGGCACCCGCGTCTCAGAACTCCAGGGGATGCTCGCAAATCTTACTAACATGGTCACTGGCCTCACGGCGCAACAGGCTGTGATTCTCAGGCAGACTCAACCGGTGTGCGCAGTACTTCCCCTCCCGCTGGTAGCGGCGGTTCCTGTTCCTCTCTCGCCGGTAGTAGCGGTTCCTGTCCCTCCTCCGCCGGTTGCGGCGGTCCCAGAGTTGATTCCGCCGATCGCGGCGGCCCCGGCTCCACCTCCTCTGGTTGCCGAAATCCTCACACCAGCACCCCTAGTCGCACCACTCTCCATCCAACCTTCTGGTTCCTCCAGACCACCCGGACGTCCTGTCCGTTTCCAAGAGGTTTATCAAAATCACCTTCCACCTTGTCCATTACTACAACCCGCCTTTCTTCCACCTGCTTTCCCTCCATTCCTAACTGGAAGAGACCCCCTCTTTCCTGGCGCTCAGGCCCCTCCTCACGGACCTGATCCTTTCTTCGGGCCAATGGACGGAAATGCCCCTTTTCCGATGCCATTCGCTTGGCCCCCGTCCCAGAGGACTTCCGGCCACCTAGGTTGGAAGTTTACAAAGGCGCAACAGACCCCCGTGAGCATGTGCAGGGGTTCGAGGCCGCTGTCCGATACCGCCAGCCGGACGAAGCCACTAGGTGTCACTTCCTGGCCAACACTCTAAAGGGGGCACCATTCAGATAGTTCATTAAGCTGCCCCGGGGTCACATCACCTCCTATGAGCATCTGAAGTGGGAGTTGATCGCCCATTTCATAGGGCGGACCCGCATAGTTGTCTCCGACATGGTGCTCGCCAACATCAAGCAAGGCGAGAGAGAGAACCTTCGTGATTACACCAATCGCTTCTTCACTGTTGTAGCGGAAGCTGAGGATGTAGAGCCCGCAGTGGCCATGCACAACTTCCGGAGGGGACTCAAAGTAGGGGACTTGTCTAAATCCCTACAGTTGGCCAAACCTCGGAGTTATCCAGAGCTGGTGGCTAGGGCCAGTCAGTTTATGCTCCTAGAAGATGCCGAATCCTCCCCCGTAGGCATTTTCGGGGTTAGGCAGGAGAGAAACAAGAGGAAACATCTGGGTGCCGAACCCCTGGTCACGAGGGTACAGATGGCTAGGCCTCATGATCGAGAAGAAGGGAGGCCCCGACATGCCCAGTCTCCAAAGATTCTTCTCTCTAGACCACTCCCCGAGGTCTATGCGGCGGCCGTCAAGCAGGGATGGATACGACCTACGGGACCTAGGCCAGCGCCGCCGCCTGGAGTGGATCCCAGCGCCGCCGCCTGGAGTGGATCCCAACGACTACTGCGAGTTCCACGGAAACTATGGGCACAGGCTACGCCGGTGCCGAGGCCTCAGAATCTTGCTCGAAAAGCTGATGAATTAGGTCAAGCTCGAGGAGTTCATGCAGATGGCCCTAACTTTCACTGCCGCCCAGAAAGGGAAGGCCCCTGAGGTTGCTGAGGCTCCTGCTAAGGCCCTACCATCTATAGGCCCTAGCCAGCCAGGGCGCCCTTACCCTCCGGCCACCAGAACGATCAATTCTATCTTTAGCATTGACCCAGCCGCTCAACGCCAGGAAGCAGAAGTTGGCGGCATCTCTGAACAGCATGCCTCATCCATCCCCCTTACTTTCTGCAGCGAAGATCTCCCTCAACAGGGCAACTCACATAACGATCCGATGGTGGCCGTTGCCCGCATCGCTGATTTTGATGTCCGGCGGGTGCTCCTCCACTCTGGGAGCGCCGTCGTTATCTTGTTTCAGTCCGCCTTCCTCCAGATGGGACTCAAAGAGGCTAACCTCCTCCGCGCTGGGACTACCTTGCTTGGTTTTTCCGGTGAAAGGGTCCAACCTCTAGGATTCATTACTCTGCCCGTCTCCTTTGGCGATGACAACGGCCACGCTATGAGCATGGTCAACTTCGCAGTTATCAGGGCTAAATCGGGCTACAACGCCATCCTAGGGAGGACAACTCTAAACTCCTTCGGGATGGTGATTTCCACGCCCCACCTGTGCGCGAAGTTCCCGACCTCCAGCGGCGTTGTCACCATCCGAGGAGATGCGAGACAAGCTACTCGCTGTTTTCAGATAGCGGCACAGCTTGTAGTCGACCAAATGGATCCTAGGGAAACCCAACCGATCACACCGCAGGAAGGGGTCATCAGTGTAGCCTTGGGAGGTGAAGGCTCTTCCAAAATTGTAAATGTTTCGTCTTATCTGAATGAGAAGCAGCAGGCAGAAGTTACTGCCTTGCTTTCAGATTATATCGATGTCTTTGCATGGTCCCCCGAAGATGTTACAGGCATGGACAGGACTGTTTGCGAACACCACTTGAATGTCTCTCAGGCCGTCACCCCCATTGCACAAAGAAAGAGAATAATGGCAGGGGAAAGGCAGGATGCCATCGAAGAAGAAATCGCAAAGCTGCTAGGAGCCGGTTATATTAGGGAAGTATAGTATCCCCGATGGCTAACCAATGTTGTTATGGTGAAAAAGGCCAGCAGGAAGTGGAGAATGTGCGTAGATTTCAGATCATTGAATCAGGCCTGCCCTAAAGACACTTACCCTCTCCCCCGTATCGACACGATGGTAGACAGAACCGTCGGGTACGAGGTTATGAGCTTTCTGGATGCTTTCTCCGGGTATCACCAAATCTGGATGGCCAAGGGGGATGAGGAGAAGACAGCCTTCATCACTGACTATGGGACCTACTGCTACAGGGTCATGCCCTTCGGTCTCAAGAATGCCGGTGCTACCTATCAGCGCATGATTGACGCAGTCTTCAAGAATCAAAGAGGGAGGAATCTCGAAGCTTATGTAGACGACATCCTAGTCAAGAGCAAAATCTTAACAGAACATCTTGGTGATCTCCGGGAAACACTCGACACTCTCCGAAGGTACGACCTCAAGCTTAATCCTGCTAAGTGTACCTTCGGCGCTGCTTCAGGGAAATTCTTGGGATATCTAGTCTCTGTCAAAGGGATAGAGGCCAATCCCGATAAGATATCAGCCATTCTAAGCATGCCTTCCCCAAAGACGGCGAAAGAGATCCAAAAGCTAGCTGGGCGGATCAACAACTTGGGCAGGTTTATCTCAAAAGCCGGCGATCGATGTTCCCCATTCTTTCGGTGTTTGCGTAACAATAAGAAAGGACAGTGGGACAGCGGGTGTGAAGCCGCCTTTACCGAACTGAAGAAGTACTTAACCTCGGCTTCGATACTAGTAGCGCCAAAGGAAGGTACGATCTTATCCCTTTATTTGAGAGTATCCAACATTGCAGTCTCGGTGGTCCTCCTAGACAGCGAGAAGGGGGCTCAGCATCCCATTTTCTATACGAGTCGCATCCTCCTAGACACCGAGAGTCGGTATCCCACTCTAGAGAAGCTCGCTTTGGCCCTCCTGACGACTGCCAGGAAACTGCGGCCCTACTTTCAAACCCATACTATTCAGGTCGTCACAGATCAACCGCTCCTAAAGATATTGCATACTCCCGAGGTTTCAAGAAGACTACTCAAATGGTCTATCGAACTAGGAGAGTACGACATCAGGTTTGTCCCGAGGACAACAGTCAAGGCTCAGGCCCTGGCCGACTTCGTCGCTGAGTTTTCTATGTCGGAACCACCACCAGCCAAAACCTTGGCAAACCTCTGGTCACTTCATGTTGATGGTGCATCCGGGTCGCAATTTCAGGGGACTGGGATCCTCATAACCAGCCCAATGGGGGCTGTGCTTCATCAGGCTGTGACGCTCCGGTTCAAGGCGACCAATAATCAGGCAGAGTATGAGGCCCTCATTGCAGGGTTGAACTTCGCACTTAGCATGGCCGTGAAGCGCATACAGGTGTTCAGTGATTCCCTGCTGGTCGTCAATCAGGTGAACCAGACGTTCGAGACAAAGGATGAGGTTTTGAAGAAGTATCTGCAGCTGGCCAAGTCCCTAATCTCTCTATTCGAGGATTTCTCCCTGACGCACATACCCCGGGAAGAGAACCAGGTGGCAGACCAGCTCGCAAAAGAGGGGCTTCCCGACCTCCACCAGACTCAGGTGTTCGAAAGGCCTAGTTTCGAATGCACCGAAGTCTCTTCTGAGGAGCAACCGCCCTGCTGGATGGACATGATCCTGGATTACCTAAAAGGTGGGACTCAGCCAGATGACAGACGAGAGGCGCAAAAATTGAAACTTATTTGTGCCAAGTACACCCTCGTCAACGGAGAGCTCTATAGAAGATCCTACGCCAAGCCTCTCACCAAATGGTTAAGATTCGAGGAGGCCTTGAAGGTTATGGAAGTAGTACACCAAGGGGAATGTGGAACGCATGCCCGGGGCAGAAGCCTGGTTATGCGAATCCTACGCCAGGGCTTCTTCTGGCCCAACATTCACAAAGACGCTCAAGTATTTGTGGAGAAGTGCCCTCAATGCCAATACTATGCTGACATGCAACGACAACCTGCAGGTTGCCTCAAGCCTATCAACTCATCTTGGCCCTTCGCCATTTTGGGGCTGGATTTCTTAGGGCCGATGCCTACGGCCATGAAGGGTTACAAGTGGATACTAGTTGCGGTCGACTACTTTACAAAGTGGATTGAGGCTAAGCCACTTACTCAGCCCACTGCTCAAAACGTCGAAAATTTCCTTTGGGCCAATATCCTCTGCAGGTATGGCATACCGATGGTAATTATCACAGATAATGGCACTCCGTTCGCCAATCAGAGGATCCATGATTTCAGCGGAGAACACCAAATCAACCTTAAGTATGATTCTGTTTGGCATCCCCACACCAACGGTCAGGCGGAAGCCGCTAACAAGGACATTCTGAACATCTTGAAGAAGCGCCTAGACGGCGCCAAGGCCCGCTGGCCGGAAGAATTACCAGGAGCTCTCTGGGCTTATAATATTGCCCCTTCCGAAGTTACTCAGGAGTCCCCTTTCTCCCTCTCATATGGAATGGACGTTGTTATACTGGTTGAGCTGGAACACCTCTCCCCCAGAGTAAAGGCTGCAGCTAGCTTCGAACCCGAGGCTTTGCAAACATGGGCAGACGAAACAATGATTCATGAAGAGTTGACCTGGATCTTCTGGAACAAAAAAGAGAGCTGGCAGCACTAAAACGCTTGGAGCACAAACGTCGGATAGGACGATATTACAATCAGAAGGTTAACCCCAGAACTTTCAACAGGGGTGATTTAATCCTCAAGCGGCGACTTCTCGCCGGCAGTAATTTGGGGGTTCCCAAGCTTAAGCCTAATTGGGAAGGTCCTTACATCGTGTGCGAGGTTGCTGGACCTAACGCTTACTACCTCATGACTTATGAGGGCATTCAAATCCCCAGAAGTTGGAGTGGGACGGCCTGAAGAAATTTTTTGCCTGAAAACCAAGGGCAGCTCATCACAAAATACTTCTTATGCATCTTTCGTTCTGTACAGATTCTTTCAGAAATTCATTTACGCAGAATTTAAGTATCGGATTCAAAGATTATTCTCTAAAGCGCCTGGACACCTTTATGATTATTCCCAGGACATCTGGATTTCTGTATTACTCCAGGACGCATATGTCCTATGCCCCTATGTATTGAGATGTTCATAACAACCTAAGCGTCGCTCAGGTATGATCTAAACGCTCAAATCTCAAATCATCGTGTCCGAGGTTCCGGACCTCATGCATGATGATACTCGCTAACCTTCACTAATACGGTGATCATCAAGCCTAGCAGTGTCTGGTAGGCGGGGTTTCCTACAAACATCTGGGATCCTTCCATAAGCTCACCCGGCCAGCGGAAGGTCCGAAGGCCTGCTCGTAACCTTAGGGCTGTCCCTGATATCGAATCAAGATACAGGTCCCCCCTAAGCAGGGTGCCTTCGCTTCCCGCTAGGATAACTGCCATTCCAAGAGGGTCAGCCCTTGCCTTAAGAACAAATGTCGTACACGATATTTCAGACGAACAAGTCTTTTTGGTATTGGGCCAGATAACTCCCCCTAGGCAGGATCTCCACTACTATCACTACTTTTCTATTGTGCAAGTTCGCAAAGGAATGTCTATAATTCTACTAAAGGGGATCCCCAAGGTTAACCCTTGTCACAAGTATAAACATCGTACAAGATGTTTCAGGCGGTCAAGCCCTTGTGGCATCGATCAAAAATACCTTTCGGGCGGGATCCATCCTGACTATCACAATATTCCTCTCCCTCTATGGATTTCGAGAAGTTCCAAACTTAAACTCAACTACTATGCGGCTCAAAAGCTCCTTATTACCATAGGAATCCTTTCTTTCAGAATTACTGTCAAAGTGTTCCAAATTTGGATCAATCTATTGCAAGATTCAGGAAATCTATTACAAGTTTTTCTCAAAATCAGTCTGGATATCTCAAATCTTATAAAAAGGTACATATACATACACAGCAGAATAAACAGGTATGTGATAAACGAACTTCCCTTTTATTCATTTTTCAAAAATTACAAGAAAGATTACATTGTTTTATAAGGAAAGGGATCAACCTTCACTGACTCCTTCCAAGAGGTCAAAAAGCTGTTGGATGATATCGTCGGTCAAGTCAAACCCTTCTTCCTTATAAATTGGATCTACGGCCATGCAAGGAAAAGGATCCACTTCTCCAAGATCGGCAGCAGTAACCTTGCCTTCTTGAATCAAAGCGGAGGCCAGTCCTTCCCAGGCCCGCCTGATCCCATCTAACCGTTCCTTCCTGCAAGGTAAGCTCATTTTATAGGCTCCCACCGCCGTGACAGAGCTACTCGCGACCGCAACCTCCTTGTCGCCATCAGCCTTGGACAGCTTTCAGCGCACTCATCGCGGACTTATAAACCGCGAAATCCTCCTGAAGGGCACTAGGCTGAGAAGACTCCATCGCCAGTTGGACTTTCAGGGCTTCAATCTCTTCATTCTGACGATGCAGCTGGCCGGTCTGATCCAGCATCTGCTCCTCCACCCTCAAAGCCCTATTCAAAACTAAGGGCAAACGGGCGAGTACCTACAATGGAAGCAAGGTCAACATCTACAAAGAATTAGTCAGAAGAAGGTTAGAATGGATCCTTACTGTCGCCACCCTGTTAGCCATCTGGGCGTAAAGATCCGTCGTGGAAGACCTTTCCAGCTTCTCTTCTAGATCCCTAGTCGTCAGTCCTCCCCCCAGGATCAGTCCCAGATCTCCTCAAACGGGGTTGAATTGACTTGAAGTTTGCTGTGAGACGACGGTCATCTTCCTCTCCACTTCCGTCGCGCTCACGGTAACCTTCGTCCCTGCACCTGCAAACTCCCCGGTGAAGTTGATACAGAGCGGGGGCTCCGTGCTCTTCTCCCACTCACCAACATCTTCTCTCTCCCCGACGCTCTTCCCTTTTTTCGAAGGGGGTTCTGGGCTGTTCCCGTCAGGGGGGCTCCTCCTCTTTCTAAAGGCTTTGCTGGGGACCAAAGCCTGGCAGGAGGTGACCGTTGTTTCCTCTCCCGGACGAGGCACCTCCACCCTCTCCTTTTCCTAGCCTTTATTGGCCTCCTTCCCCTCTCCCTTCTCTCCTATGGCAATCCCTGCAGCACCTTTAGGGATTGCCTTAGGCCTAACCAATGATGCAAGCTCCTTCCCTTTACCTGCTTTTTCCATCACCTTGGCAAGGGTTTTCTTATCGTCTCCAGAGTCGTCCGGCGAGGACACCACGTCGATGGGTATCCCTCCGCAGACCGGCTTTGGGACCTCTGCCTCTTCCTCCCCTTCTACTCCGACAACCTGTTTGCTGAGTTGGACGGTGGGAGGCTGCCCCCTTCTAGCCCTCCTCATCAGGACTGTTCCAGGAGGGGGAACAACCTCTTTGAAGATGGTGTATCCCTGTGACTTGGCAATATATTTTTCTGAAGCAAGAAACAAAATAGAACCAGGAATTTCAGCTTCTTTCCACTTGAGAAACACCACAATCTCCTTCTTTGAAGTCTCCTTCAAAAGTTTTGCAAGTATGGCTTAGGGAGATGAAAACCGGATGAAAGCTTGAGAGGAGAAGG
>KZ451896.1:1045471-1059880 GCA_002786265.1 Apostasia shenzhenica
TAAGCGAAAGATTAGTCTACCAAAGCGGAAAATTGGTCTACCAAAGTGAAAGATTGGTCTACCAAAGCGAAAGATTGGTCTACCAAAGCGAAAGATTGGTCTACCAAAGCGAAAGATTGGTCTACCAAAGCGAAAATTTTGTCCCGCTTGATATGATCGGCCAAAGCCCAACCAAGCTTTAAGCATCGATCAACCAAATTAAACAAGTTTTGATGGTCACCCGAAGAAAGACTAGACTGATTTGGTCGCCAAGGCAGGCTCCAATCGATCAATTCATCTGCTCTGGTCAACTAAGTCAAGGTTCTAGTCCACCAGATCCCAACTCTTGTTGACCAAGCCTCTGCTCTGGTCGACCAAGCCGGATTCTAGTCCACCAGAGTAGGTGCTTTAGTACCACTGCTCTAGTTAATTGACCAGCCGAATTCTCTGGTCCACCAACCAAGTCCTCAACTTTGGTTGACCAAACTGTAGGACTTGGTTGACGAAGTTCAAGGCTTGCATGGTCGACCAAAGCTGAGTTTTGGTCAACTATAGCTGGAGATTTGTTGTCCAAATTTTAGGATTTGGTTGGCTAAGTTCCAAGGCTTTGTCTACCAAGTCTTGTCAGAATTTTGTGGATCACATGCCAAAATTTTTGAGAAGTGAAAGGACAGACATGGCCATTTCATCCCCAACCACATTTCAAAATTTTTGGTAGAAGATAGCACAGAAACTGTCCAGTCTTGGGAGCTTTGTAGGATGAATTTGTGAAAAGTCCTTCACCTCCTCCTTTGTCAAGTCCTTCCATTGCAGCTCAATTGACTCTGATAATTTATTATGAACTCCATTTATAAAAATGTGTGTGTTTGGTCGGTTTGGTCGATTTAGTTAACACTAAACAAAAAAAAAGTTCGAATTTAATTTTAAAATTTAAAAAATAAAATCAATAAAATAAGACTATAAATCAAAAATTAATCCAAATAAATAAAATTTGGTTGGTTTTATTTGATTAAAACTATAATTTCTCTTTATTTAATTAATTATTTCTAAAAATTCAAAAATCTTAAAATAACATAATACAGTGCTATAAGATTTCACAACCATAAAGACTATGGACATGACCAAAAAAATAAATATCACAAGTTTAAAAAGAAAATTGATGAATATTAACATCATATAATTTCAACGACATTATCACATAATTGAATAAGATTTTGGTTAATTCAGTTAGTCCGATTTCCAAATATAAGAAACTGAACTCAAATATTTAACTAAAAATATTCAATTATCAAATCATTAATTAAATTGACATATTTTAAAACGAATTAAATTGATCAAATTTAATTCGTTTGATTTTCGTGTTTGAACTATTTAATGCAAACCTCTGGCCGTATTACCCACCAGGGTCACCTCCTTCAGCTCCCTGGCTTTTTGGGGCAGTCTGACAGGAGAGTCAGAAACAACTACCACCCCAACAACCTTCGTGCTTACCTGGCTCCTGCACGGATTCCAGTGCTCTCGTCAGGACGCTGGCAACCTTGACTACCGGGGCTCCCTCTTTTTAACTAGGAGCCGCCCCAGCGCACGTCGACGCCTCCTTTCGTGGCATCTCTTCAGACAGCACCTCTGGCCTCTTCTTTTCCGGAGGGGGAGCCTCAGCCGGAGCTCCGCCTGCTCTCTTCTTCTTTGAAAAGCTCATCAGGGCGGTCCATTCCCCCTCCTCTTCCATCCTTCTGAGCAAAATCTTCTCTCTTACAGGGGAAATTTCAGAATGGAGGCGCAAGGATACGAATCGGCGGGCGCCGCCCCCATCTTATTCTTGCAGGACTTGGGCAGCGCGTCCACCCTCGCGACGGTTCGCATTCCAGGACCCATATTAATATTCGCGCCCTAACAATACGGGGGGCTGATGTTAACACGTGGTTCCTGCGCTGCATCCTAACCGAACACGTGGCGCCTAGCTGGCCTCCATTTACTTGATTTATTTCCTGACTCATCTCTTTGACTTTGCAGGACTTTTGACCAGGTCAAACCTCGGCCGCGAGGATTCAACCTAACCTCGTCCCCGACATCTCAGGACAACCCTAATAACCTCGGGCACGAGGTTACGGAGCACCGCCTGTCATAATCAGCTCCACCTACCGCGCCGTTCCCCGTACAGGGCGACTATCCCCAAGACCCACAAATCAAGGATCCGTATGCTTCAGTCATCACAGATCCCCAGAAAAGGTACTAATATTAAAAGATATCATCCTTTTTGGGCAGCTGCAGGCCTCTCCGGTGGCAGACAAACGGCGCGGACCCAGAGCCTGTCCATCACCTTTTCTCCGAAAAACTATGGTGAAGCCACGCACTCCAACGGCTATAAATACCGCTGAACAGTTCATCAGAAGGAGAGGACAGGGGGATCGAATAACAACTGGAACAGAGATTGCCTAACTTTCATTGTAGTGAGAGAGGCTCCAACTGAGGAGCTCTCTTCCTCCTTCTTCTTCTTTTCTTCCAAACAACACTGTACAAGCTTTCAGGGCCACTTTTTCTCCATTAGTGAATCCTTCTTCGCTGATCGATCGGTGGATGTAGGGGATTTCCTCCTTGAACTACCTTAAATCTCTGTGTGTTCCTCTGGATGCTCTTAACTGATTCTCTCCTTGAGCTTTCATTAACAGGCTCACTCCCTTGCGCGCCGCCGTCTTCCGGAACTCTCTTTCTCTTTGGTGTTTCCTGGGATCCCTACATCCTACGTCAACAAAAATATAATTTTTGGGGAATAATTTCACCAACGTGGAAACAAAGAATTATATATATATATATACAGTGCACCTTACTAAACGGAATAAAGGATTAATTGTTCTTGTTTTTATTATATAATTATATATGATACTTTATCTTATCATATTTATATTATTAAGTACCTATTTAAAAAAAAAAATTAAATATTATTGTACGCACATAAATATTTTTTAAATAACATACTTTTTTTTGTGGGTGAGATGCAATATTTAAAAATTTGATATGCATGCTGTAATATTTTAACAAAATATATAAAATATTTAAATATTGTAAAACAAACAAAGTATTATGTATGTGAATGCCCTTTTTTTCATAAATTAGGGATGAAGTTATTAAACAAGCATAGAATTAGCATTAAAATTTTGGTACTCACCTAAGACTTGAAGTTGTCTTTATGTCAAAACATTATTTAAATACTTTCTTAACAAACTGTAAGTTCAATTCAAAAGAATAATTTTGAAAACAAATATAGTTCTATTATTATTTGTATTTATATAGAATATGATTTTATGCTCGATTTATAAAAAGTTCAAGATTTAAAAGTTTATGCTGATTTAACAAGGTTTTGAGCATGAATAAGAATCAAATTAGCTAACCAACTAATTTATAGTCTAATCGATCGAACTCACCGATCTAGTCAAAGCTTTTATTTTAAACTTTGATTATTTTAATGTTGCTGTTGTTAAATTAGCTTCAACAAATGGTGAGCTTGGTTACCAATTTGTCATGCAATTATATTAATTGTTAGAAATTAAGGACTTATTCCACTTGATAAATAATTTGTATAACAAAAATAGAAATTTACTATTGTTTGTTAATTAGAAGTGTTGACGTAGGATGTAGGGGATCCCAAGGAACACCAAAAAAGAGAGAATTCCAGGAGACAGCGGCGCGCAGAGGGGTAAGCCTATTAACGGAGGCTTGAGAGAGGAAGGGAGAGAGAATTCGGGACACCCAGAAGAGCACACAGAGATTTAAGGTGGTTCAAGGAGGAGGCCCCTTACGTCCACCGAGCGATCAGCGAAGGGATTTCACTAGAATAAGAGGGTGGCCGTGGAGGCTCAATACAATATTTGGGAAAGAGAGAGAGAGAGGGAGAGAAAGAGCTCCTCAGTTGGGGCTCCAATACAGTGTGAATGGGAGAATCCGAGTCACTACTTGAACTTTGGTTACTCTTCTTGATCTCCTTGATCTGATCTTCTTTTTGATCCCTCCCTTGCCTGGAGACTGTTCAGAGGTCTTTGTAGGCGATGGAGTGCATAGCTTTATCCTGATTTTCCGGAGGAAAGGAGGTGGACTAGCTCTGGGTTCGCGCCGCTTGTCGGCCGCCAGAGGGGCCAGAAGCCGCGAAAGGAGGGAATTATCTTTTAATATTGGTATTTCTTCTGGGGATCCGTGATAGCTGGAGCATGCGGATCTTTGATTTGTAGGTCTGGGAAAAGTGCCTTGTACGGGGAACGGCGCGGTCGGGTCAAGCTAATTGTGATAGGCGCCGCGTTGTAATATCGTACTCGACGTTACCAGGGATGGTCCTGCCCCGTCATGGACGAGGCTTGGTTGAACCCTCGTGGCCGAGGTTTGACTTGGTCAGAAACTTGTGAGAACAGATGAGTTAGCAAATAATTAAAAGAGCTGGAGGCCAGCCAGGCGCCACGTGTACGGGCGGGATGCAGCGCAGGAACCACGTGTTAACATCAGCCCCCAGCATTGTCTGGGCACGAATATTAATATAGATCCTGAAATGCGAACTGTCGCGATGGTGGACGCGCTGCTCGAGGCCTGCTAGGATAAGATAGGCGCGGCGCCTGCCGATTCGTATTCTCTTCCTTTGGCCTCTGAAAATTTCTACAAGAGAGAACCATTAGAGAGATGGCGGAGAGGAGGAAGTGGATGACCCTAGCAGGAATCACAAAGAAGAGCCAAGGATCCTCCGGCTAATGCTCCTCCTCCTGAGAAGAAGAGGCTACTGGCGCTATCTGAAGGATTGCCGAAACCGGCGACGTCGGTTCTTGTTGAGGCATCCCAAGGGGAAGAAGTGGGAGTCACGGTTGTGAATTTGGAGGCGGAGGCTCCATCAGTTAGGGTTGCAACTGTTCTGGCGCAGACGCTAGAGTCTATGCATGAGCCGGCGGGTGTGGAGACCGCAGAGGTGGTGAACATTTCTGATTCTCCGGTCAGGCTGCCTCCGAAGGCTAGAGAACTGAAGGAGGTGGCTCTGGTGAGCAAAACAGCTGCTGGAGAGAAACTGGCGCCTGTGAAGATCTTGCTCAAGGATGAAGAGATTGAGCAGCTCCTTCTCAGGTTTGGGGCTCCTGCAGAGAAGAAGTCACCTCTGATGATTTACGATCCCGCTCCTCTTGTTATATCAACTCCTCCTAAGAAAAAAAGGAAGCCCCTTTTCCCTTCTTTCCTTCCAGCGAACCTTAGGAATGACGAGGAAAAGGAAAAAAAAAAGGGAAGAAAGGAAGAGGGTAACAAGATGGAGAAGGTGATTAAAGGGAAGAAGGACGTGCCTTCCCAGGTTGCTCCTGAAAGCACCCTTGGCATTGAAGGGCCAAGAGGTAAGGTGGAGGGAGCGATTAAGGGGGAAGGAGAGGGTTCCTCCAGCTGCCTCCAATGTCGCCCCCAACATTGGGGGGACATGGGGTGTGCTGGGAGAAAGACTGTTTGAAATAAGAAGGGAGGAGGAGAAGATCCTTGGGAGTGCCTCCAAGGTTCTGGAGGTAGTAAGATCCCTGAAGGGTAAGGAGGAAGTGGAGGCTCGCCACCTTCAGAGGGTAGAGGAGTTGGAGGGTGCTTTGTTGCAAGTCACAAAGCATTCCCAAGGCGACCACAAGGAGGAGCTAGGGAAGCTGTATAAACTAAAAGACAAGTTGGCTTTCCTGGCTCTGAGTAACGCGGAATGGGCTAGTAAAAGCGAGGCTGTGACAGGAGAGTTCCACCGCAGCCTATCGGATGTAAACCAAGCCCACTCTGCTCATATCAAAGACCTCCAAAAAAGAATAAAGAAGTTAGATGATGAGAAGGAGGCTTTGAAAGAAGAAAGGAACTGGCTAAGGGATGAGGTCGCCAAGGCCAGGGAGGCACTGTCGGGAGTGAGGGAGGCGGCCTCCAAAACTCATCGCCGGGAGGAGTTGCTGAAGTCTGAGGTTCACTCCTTGCGGGCCTTGGTGGAGAACAACTCTGGATGGCGGGGACAACGTATGGAGGATCTAGAAGAAGCGGTGAGGAGGGCGGTGAAGATCGTCAGTGCCTCGCCGGTGGGTCACCACGTGAAGAACCAGGCCACTTTTGATGTTCTCCTTCAGACATTGGTCGATGTAAGTATCTTGAATCAGGAGAACATCAGAAGTCCTGCAGTTCTTCCCTTCTGTGGTCCTAAGGGACCAAACAGGTTCTTCGATGCTGGGAGCCACTGCCCAGAGGAGGTTCCTCCATCAGGATCCTACGTTGGCTGGGGATATCATCTGCCTCCCCTACATAGGAGTCCTGAAGAAGGCCAAACCACTCCCCTTGAGGCTAGATGGCTAGGCCGGAGCGCTCTTCCCGAAGCCCAGCAGCAAGATCAGCTAGGGAGCCAAAAGTGATTTGCCTCCGTCTCCTAACTCCTTAGCCTCATCATCAACGTAATATTTGAAGGAGCCATAGTTGAGGAGAGGAGTCCTGGTAGCTCCCAAGCGGTCTGTTCCCTGGTGTTAGGAGAATAATAGATTGATCTCAGAAAGGGGGGTTCCCTTGTGCCTGAGGTCAATATCATTACTCTAAATGTCTAAGTTTTGAAGCCTTGTATTTTTTCTATTTTTCCTGTACTCATGAGAGAAACATGTAAGAGAACAGAGAAAATAAAATTGTAACAAGTTTTATCATTAATGAAATGCAATTTTCTTTCAAAAACTTATTTTGGATGAATTCTGTTTGTGTTTGTCTTTTCTTTCGTGTTTGAAATAGGTAGCTCGAGATCAGAAAAGAGAGAACAAGAATTCATAAGTGTGAAAGTGTGAAAGCCAATGGTAAATTCTAACAAGAAAAATTACTATCCTCGTGCACGATTATAAAACATCAGACGAAAATAGTAAAGGGGATAACAGAATGTTGTTATGAGATGTTGCGCATGATTATGAACCATCGTGCATGACGTACGACGAAATTGGGGGAAGCAACGCTTTGATAATCGTTTGCCGCTTCGAATTCCGAACTTGTCAGAAGATACAGACGGTCTGGTTGCGTCCGCACACTGATCGAAGAGATCAGATAGCCAGGAGACGAAAGGACACAGTTGTTTCCCATAAAAGGTTTCCACAAGGGGCAACTGAAGTATTTGTTCGTCTTCAAACCCTAAGAGAGAAGAAAATCTCGCCCCATCCGTTGCGAAATCAAGCCATGGGAGGAGGAGAGATCGAGTGGGCCAAGCTGGCTGATCAGTTCCACAAGGATACTAGCTACCAGGAGAGTCTCCTGATGGAGAACGAAGTGCTCAACACGACCAGGGGGTTTAGGGGAAACCCCAACCTGACGATTATCCCCCTACCGCTGACTTTCGACCGAACAGCCCTCCTAAGGGGGCGGTATGTGTGTACCGGGCACAGGTGGAGTACTACTTGATGCTGCCGCCGCAACCGGAGTTCAAG
This sequence comes from Apostasia shenzhenica, assembly GCA_002786265.1. Classification (NCBI taxonomy): domain Eukaryota; kingdom Viridiplantae; phylum Streptophyta; class Magnoliopsida; order Asparagales; family Orchidaceae; genus Apostasia; species Apostasia shenzhenica. The sequence continues at coordinate 1,052,872 of KZ451896.1, forward strand.
GAGATCCTGAACTCATTTCGGATTGTCCCGGCGCAACTCTCTCCCAACGCCATTGCCTACGTATATTCCTTTCTGAAACTGCTGCAGGCTCAGGGAATACCGTGGACTTTGACTCTGTTCAGGAGCTTGTTCAGCTGGATGGCGGTGCCAGGGTATAGAGGGTGTTTGGCCCTGCGGTCAAAGATGAGGAAGGCGATGTTTTTGGGGGCAAGTAGTTCCCACTCGGACTGGAGGGACTACCTCTTCTTCGTCGGGGAGGATTTAGGGATCCCCCTGATGCCCGATACATGCCCTCCTGAGGTTGTGGGTGACGCTAAGTGGATGGCAGGGCAAGACACCCTAAGAAATCTGAAGAGGTTAAAGGGGCAGAGCTGGCCCTTGAAAGACTTCCTCAGACATTTGAGGAATGACGTATCCCTGCACACCAAGGCGTTGGGGTATGTCGTTCTCAAGGAAGTTGTCTTACCTCCTGGTACGGTTCTGATGAAGAGGGCCAGGAGGCGACAGCCTCCTGCCACCCAGCTCAGCAGAGAGATTACTGAGGTGGGGGAGGAAGAGGAGATAGGGGTTCCGGAGCTGGTCTGTGGCGGAACCGCCGTCGATGTGGTGTCCTCTCCTGAGGATACCACAGACGATAGGAGAACCTTAGCTGAGCTGGGGTACAAAGGAAAGAGGAAGGAACCTGTGTTAGCTGCCAAGCCCTAGACAATCCCTAAAGGTGCCACAGGGATTGTTATAGGGGAAAAAGGGGAAAGGAATAAGGCCAACAAAGGCCAAGAAAAGGAGAGGATGGAGGGACCTTGCCTGTAGTTAGTTCTCAAGGAGGTTCCCGGAGAGGAAAGAGGTCCCTCCGAAAGCACAGGCCCAGAGCCCCCATCAAAGAGGGCGAGAAGTGCGAAGGAGGCAGGCTTTGCTGCCGAGGGGGAACATGACTGGCAGCGGAGCGTAGAGCCCCCCTATAGCACTAACTTCGCTGGAATCTTTGGGGATGAAGGCACAAGAATGGTGGTGAGGACGAAAGGGGATGACAGAAGGTTGACTGTCGTCACCGTGCCAACCGCAAAAAAGGGTTGCGCCTGCCGAGGAGAGGTAGGTCTGGCTCTAGGGGCGATCTGGTGTCAAAGGATTTGGAGGATAAATTAGAGACAACCTCCACACCAGACCTCTATTCAGGCTTTGCCAACAGAATAGCTACAGTAAGGATCCCCTCTCGGGCGTTCTCTCCCGTGAACTGACTTGTTTTTGTTGCAGGTCCTCGCTCGCTTGCTGTTGGCTTTGAATAGGGCCATGGGGACCGAGAAGCAGGTGCTGGAGCAAGGATGCCAGCTTCATCAAAGGGATGAAGAGATTGAGGACTTGAGGGTCCAGCTTGTGATGAAGTCTTCTCAGCTAGATGCCGCCCAGGAGGAAAAGGTCAAGCTGCAAAAGGAAAAGGCCAAACTGTAGGAGGAACTTGCAGTGCGCCAGTCTGCAATGGGCGTGATGGAAGCTAACAATAAAGCCTTGCAGGAGAAGCTTGTCAAAGTCACCGAACACCAGGAAGTCGTTGTTGCGGAGAGGTCTACGGCTGCTGTGGAGGCTTACAAAACGAGCTTACCCGACAGGAAGGAGAGATTAGAAGGGATCAAGCAATCATGGGAAGGATTGGCTTCTACTTTGATCCAATGGGGCAAAGTCCACTGGCCCTACTTACAGGGAAGAGGGTTTTGACTTAACTGACGACCTCATCCATCAGGTGTTCGATCTTTTGGATGGGATCAGTGAAGGCTAATCCACTCTCCTTGTAAGATGAGTGAATTATAACCTCAAATTTTTTTTGTAATTTTGAAAATGAATAGAAAGTTTGTTTTGTCTTTCATACCTATTTTATTCTGATGTGCATGAAATGAACAGGTACTTTTGTATGAAACTTGAGATACTCTGATTGTAACTCTGAGAAAACCCCTTGTAATAAAATAATAAGAGACTTTGAATCACAGAATACTCCGAGTTTGACTTTTGAGGCTTCACAAGTCCGCATAGAAAGGGAGTAGTGACAGTAGGAAAGATCCCATCTAAGAGGAATTATTTGACCCAATGCCAAAAGGACGGAGTGTCTGAAACATCGTGTCAGATGTTTGTACTTAAGGCATGGGCTGACCTCAGGGGTCTCCTGAATTTAGGTTAAAAGTATACTCCTTTATATACCTGCACAGAAAAGAAGTAATAATAGTAGTGAAGATCCTGCCTAGGAGGAGTTATCAGACCCAATGCCAAAAGGACTTGATCGTTTGAAACATCGTGGTCGATGTTTGTACTAGAGGCAAGGGCTGACCTCCATCAGAGCGGCAGATCCTAATAGAAAGCAAAGACACTCTGCTTAGGGGGGACCTGTATCATAAATGGATAGTAGGGACTGCCTTAAGATTACGAGCAGGCCTCCAGACCTTCCACTAGCCGGATGGGCTTATGGAGGGGTTCTAGATTATGTAGGAGACCCCGCCTGCCAAGCGTAACTAGGCTCAGTGACCGCCGTATATGGAAGATTAGTCATGACAAACCATAGTGTACGAGGTCCGGAGCCTCAGGTACGATGATTGAGATTTGAAGTTGAAATCATACCTGAATGATAGACGTTAGGTTGATATGAATACCTCAATATTATATAAGATTCGTCATCATAAGAACCTTGGAATTCAAGATACAATCTCCGGGACAAAATAATGAAATCCGGATATGTTTTGAAAGAAACCCAGATGTGTATTAATAAAGAATGTCTCAGAACTGTTTGATTGAATCCGTGTAATAAATTTCTGAATAAATCTGTACAAATGGATGTTGTATAAGGAGTATAAAGATGAACTGCCGCCAAGAATCAGGCATAGAATTTCTTTAGGTCATTCCCACTCCAAGTTCTGGGGAGTTGGATGACTTCAGAAGTCATAAGATAGTATGCGTTTGGTCCGACAATCTCGCGCACGATGTAAGGGCCTTCCAAGTTAGGCTCAAGCTTGGGAACCCCCAAATTACTGTCAGCAAGAAGCCGCCGCTTAAGTACCAAGTCTCCTTGAATGAAAGCCTTGGGATTAACCTTGCGGTTGAAATACCTTTCAATCCAGCGTTTGTGCTCCAGGCGCTTGAGTGTAGCCAGATCTCTCTTCTATTCCAAGAGATCTAGATCGACTTGTTGTGAGTCATCGTTTTCACCCATCCAGTTTGCAGATCTTCAAGATTGAAGTTGGCTGCGGTTTCCACCCTGGGAGAGTAGTGCTCTAGCTCAACTGGTATGACAGCGTCCACCTTGAATGAAAGGGAGAAAGGAGACTCCTAGGTGACCTCGGAAGGAGCTGTATTATAAGCCTAGAGAGCGCTTGGTAGTTCTTCTGTCCAGCGGACTTTGGCAGCGTCAAGGCATTTCTTCAAGATATTCAGGATATTTTTGTTAGCGGCCTCTATCTGCCCGTTGGTGTGGGGGTGCTAGACGGATGCATACTTAAGATTGATTTGATGTTTGCCGCAGAAATCATGGATTCGCTGATTAGCAAATGGGGTACAGTTGTCTGTGATGATCACCATCGGTATGCCGTACCTACAGGCGATATTAGCCCATAGGAAATTCTCCACATTTTGAGCAGTAGAATGAGTAAGTGGTTTAACTTCAATCCACTTTGTGAAGTAGTCAACAACCACTAGTATCCACTTTTAGTTCCTCATGGCCGTAGGCATTGGGCCCAGGAAGTCCAGCCCCCAAATAGCATAGGGCCAAGACGAATTGATAAGTTTGAGATAACCGACGAGCTGCCTTTGCATGTCAGCATCGTACTGCATTGAGAACATTTCTCTACGAACGTCTGACCGTTCTTGTGGATATTTGACCAGAAGAATCCTTGGCGTAGGATTTGCATAACTAGGCTTCTGCCCCGAGCATGAGTTTCACATTCCCCTTTGTGTACAGCTTCCATGACTTCTTGGGCTTCCTCAGGCCTCAAGCACTTAGTGAGGGGTTTCGCATAAGATCTTCTGTAAAGCTCTCCATTGATGAGGACATACTTGGTGCAGTCAAGCTTTAGCTTCTTCGCCTCTTGCCTATTATCAGGCTGCGTCCCATCTTTTAGGTAGTTGAGGATCCTGTCCATCCAGCAAGGCGGATGATCTTCAGATTTTTGTGCATTCGAAATTGGGCCTTTCGAATACTCGAGTTCGGCAAAGGTCGGGGAGCCCTACCTTTGCGAGCCGATCTGCCACTTGGTTTTCTTCTCTAGGAATATGTGTCAGGGAGAAATCTTCAAACTGAGAGATCAAGGACTGGGCTTGTTGCAAGTATCTTTTCAGAACCTCGTCCTTCATTTCAAATGTATGATTCACCTGATTGACGACCAATAGGGAGTCGCTGAATACCTGTATACACTTCACAGTCATACTGAGTGCAAAGTTCAGTCCTGCAATGAGAGCTTCATACTCCACCTGATTATTTGTAGCCTTGAACTGAAGTGTTATGGCCTGGTGCAAGGTGGCTCCCATTGGGCTGGTTAGGAGAATCCCAGCCCCCTGGGATTGCGATCCGGATGCACCATCGACATAAAGGGACCAGAGGTTTGTCCGATGTCTAACAAGTGGCGGCTCTGGAGTAGAAAGCTCGGCGACAAAATCCGCCAATGCCTGTGCCTTGATAGCTGTCCATGGGACATACTTAATATCGTATTCTCCCAGCTCAATGGACCATTTGAGCATTCTTCCTGAGACCTCAGGTGTGCATAATATCTCAGCAGTTCCTTGTCGTCATCAGAAGAGCCAGAGCAAGCTTTTCTAGTGTGGGGTACCGGCTTTCAGCATCTAGTAGTACGTGACTGGTGTAGAAGATTGGATGTTGTACCCCCTTATTGTCGTCTACGAGGACTGCTGAGACTGCAGTGTCAGACACACCTAAGTACAAAGACAGGGCCATCCCTTCCTTTCATGCCGCTAATATCGGAGCCGAGGTAAGATATTTCTTCAACTCTGCGAAAGCGGCTTCGCACTCGTCGGTCCACTGGCCCCCCTTGTTGTTGCGCAGGCATTGAAAGAAAGGCGAACATCGATCCCCGGCTTTCGAGATGAATCTACCCAGGCTGTTGATTTGCCCTGCTAGTTTTTGAATCTCTTTCATCATTTTTGGAGAGGGCATGTTTAAGATTGCCGATATTTTATTTGGATTAGCTTCTATTCCCCTGGCTGAAACTAGATAGCCCAAAAAGTTTCCTGTGGCTGCACCAAAGGTGCACTTGGCAGGATTAAGCTCTAGGTTGAACCTTCGGAGGGTGTCAAGTGTCTCCCTGAGATCGTTGAGGTGTCCCTCCATGGTTTTTCTTTTGACTAAAATATCGTCGACATAAGCTTTAAGATTTCTCCCCCTTTGATTCTTAAAGACGGCATCAATCATTCGCTGGTAGATAGCATCGGCATTTTTGAGACCAAAGGGCATGACATTGTAGCAGTACGTGCCGAAGTCAGTCATGAAGGCAGTCTTCTCTTCATCTTCCTTGGCCATCCGGATCTGATGGTACCCAAAAAAAGCATCCAGGAAGCTCATAACCTCATACCCAAAGGTACGATCTACCATCGTATCAATGTGAGGGAGAGGGTAAGTATCTTTGGGGCAGGCCTGATTCAGTGTGCGGAAGTCCACGCACATTCTCCACTTCCCGTTGGCCTTTTTCACCATGACTACATTGGTGAGCCATTGGGGGTACTGAACCTCCCTGATATAACCTGCTCCAAGTAGTTTATTGACTTCTTCTTTGATAACGTCCTGTCTCTCTCCTGCCATTACTCTTTTCTTCTATGCTATAGGAGAGGCAGTCTTAGATATGTTCAAATAATGCTTGCAGATAGCCCTGTCAACACCTATAACATCTTTAGGAGACCATACGAAGACATCGATGTACTCAAAAAGCAAGGCGATGACCTCCGCTTGCTGCTTGTCATTCAACGAAGATGATATGTTTACAAATTTAGAAGAATCTTCCCTCTCCAAGGTTACATTGATGACCCCCTTCTGTGGTACAACTGGTTGAGACTCTCTAGGATCCAGTTGATCGACAACGAGTTGTGCTGCTATCTGGAAACAGCGGGTAGCCTGCCTGGCATCTCCTCTGATGGTGACAGCACCGCTGGAAGTAGGGAACTTCACGCATAGGTGAGGCATGGAAATGACCATCCCAAAAGAATTGAGTGTTGCCCTTCCAAGGATGGCGTTATAGCTTGACTTAGCTCTGATGACAGCGAAGTTCACTATGTTCATGGCGTAGCCGTTGTCATCGCTAAAGGAGATAGGCAAAGTAACGAATCCCAGAGGTTGAACCCTCTCCCCAGAGAAATCGAGCAAGGTGGTTTCAGCGCGGAGGAGGTTTGTCTCTTTGAGTCCCTTTTGGAGGAAGGCAGATTCAAACAGGATGTCGGCGGTGCTCCCCAAGTCGAAGAGCACTCGTCGAACATCGAAGTCAGCTATGCGGGCGACGGCCATGATCGGATCGTTATGAAGATTGCTCTGCTGAGGGAGATCTTCTTGGTAGAAAGTGAGAGGGATGGACGAAGAATGTTGCTTAGAAATACCGCTTGTAATAACTCGCTTAAGAAATATCTGTTTATATTCATATATGTATATATATTCTTTTGGATTTAATATAAGTACATCTGTCATCTAAGGACTTCAAAATAATTGCTACGTTAAATAAGCATTCCTTGCAATCAGTTTGAATAAAATATAGATATATTTATTTCTCCTCTGACTTCCTCCCACTTTCTCACCCACCAACGGTCCCGTCCTATTAATGTCACCTCCCCAACCACCAACTACTAACCGCCGACGGTCCCGCCCTAATAAGTTCACCTCCCCTTATAAATAGGCCTCAGAACCCTCAGAAAGAATCACAACCTCTAAATCTCCTCCGAGTTTTAGCTCATCTTGGTGCACCTTTCTTCCAGCGGCAAGGCTCTGTTAGGTAAGAACCCTGGTCTTATTAAGTTTATATTTCATTCGGTGATTTCTCTT